>CACVKI010140043.1:5344-15717 GCA_902732785.1 Trichogramma evanescens | reverse complement strand
CCTTAAATGATTAATTTCTTGCACCGAATAATCTTCGTTATTATCCATATTCCATTCCATTATAATTTTGAAAATATCGTCGATTACAGAATTATCTAAAAAATTGTAACAAATTTTTTTTTTTAATTATAAAATAAAATAAATGCAAGAAAATATTTCTTTCCAAACAATATTTTGAATTTCAGCATTTTCTGATTCTTTTTTAACGAAAATTTTTTGTTTATTTTTGGCCCGAGATAAAGCAACGTATAATTGACAATGAGAAAATAATGCCTTATTAAAAAATATTCCTTATTCTTCAATTAATATTTAAAATTTTTATAATGATTTATACACGGTTCCTAATTATTTACATTTAACAACATTGGGTTATATTAAATTTGTGAAAAAAAAGTATTATATTACGCCAAATGATACGATTTTATATATTATAAACTTGGTGCATTATGTTCTTCAAAATAAGTAAAATTTCGGGTTAAGTAAAATCACGTGACTTTTTTACCGAATGGTGGCGATGACGTCACGTGACCTTTTTACCGAATGGCGGCGATATTATCTTATAATATAGAGAGAAGAGAGATAATTTGTCTTCGTTTCCAAGGTAACAGAATAATGTATTGTGTATTGTCATACATGAAAAATTAAGTATTTATTTTTCAGTGCGTTTATCACTGATCAAACTGAATGTTTGCACTAGTTTAACTAATATAAAGCCATAAATATGTGTGATGAGAACTACGTTGAAAAAAAACTTCTTCTTCAGGCTTTAATTCTATTTGGATTTCTAATATAATTTTTTTTTTTTAATTTCCTTCAAATTGTTTTTCATTTTCTACTTTTTAATTTAATTATCTCTTGCAAATGTTTTTCAAAAACCATAAGTGGCATTTTTTTTGAGTTTTGAATTTTCTCACCAAATGGCACATTATGATGGCACATCTTAGCGGACTAAAATTTTGGGACTAATCAATTTTTAATGTATTCTTTAGGGGTATCCCACTTGGTTCTATTTTCATTTTTTGGATGATCACTGATGACGTGATATAGCGCATATGCTTGCTACACTTGGGTGGATTTTTTTCGTTTTATAATAATATTTCAATGAACAATCCTTTAAAAAAACTAAGAAAATATTAAAACACATCATTGAAAATAATTAATTTCTTCGGAGGTAAATTAAAATGTAAAATTTAATATTTTTAACAAAATGTTTATGTTTATGTCTTAAGTAATTACTTTTCGTAGGTTTCGATGTCTTGTTTGTTTATTTACATAAAAAATAACATTAAATCTATTTTTTAGCCACATGGATTAAAAATGAATTTATGAATTAAATGTGTTCATATATACAATTCATGAAATGAATCGATGATAGAGAAATTCATATTTTCAAAGTCGTACTCGATTCATCAAAAATCTTTATCCCAACCTGAGAATTCTGGCTCTGCAAAATCCTCATCGTTACAAGGGTATTTTTCAAAATTTCTTGTATCTAAATGATTTTGTATCTGCCAATGGGAATAATTTTTTTCATTATTAATCCATTCAAAGAAATAATGATTTGTAATACAGTATCATACCGTTGGAATAACCGGAGAAGGTAGTGACATATCTTGTATTGAGTCCCAATCAAAATCTTTGAACCATCTGTTAAGAAAAAAGATGAATAATTTTCTTTGAAAGAAAAGTTTCATTGATTCTGTTCAGCTTACTTATGCTTGCGAATATCTGCGGTGCCAGCGCGCAAGTTGCCCAATCTTCGGGACGGATCAGTTCTCAAGAGACTACGAATGAGATTCTCCGCGGGCTTTCGAAGTACACCCCCGTATACCCTTGAGCTATCAAAGCCTTTCAATATTTTACTGTACAAAATTATTTTTTCGTTATCTTGAAATGGTGGGTGGCCTACCAATATTTCGTACATCAGTACTCCCATGGACCAATAATCGACTGCCCTTGAAAATCAAATGCAATATCATTTTTCAAAGATATTCGTTGAGAATTATTTTTTCTCCAGTATTTTTACCTATCGTATGGTTTGTTAAAGAGTATCTCTGGTGCCATGTACTCTGGAGTTCCCACAAAACTCCACGTTTTGTCCAACCCAATCATTTTGCTGCAGCCAAAATCTGTCTATATAAATAATCACATTACTCATTTAATTATTAAATAATCTGTTGTAAAAATTTTATGTGGGCACAGCAGCAGATTTTTTTGTTGTCAAGATCATTGATATCTAAAAAATGTAGTCATATAACTCGAAGTCTAAACCACTATCCTTTAGGTTGCTGTAAAGCCCATGTACGGACATCAGACTCGATGTTTTTTACGTCAAACATCAACCTGTGTTATAAGAAATGGCTGATCTTAAATCGAAGTTTTATCAAATGTACTTCATTATGCCCTAAATACCCGGTATAGAATTTTTTTAAAATTTTTGACAAAAAGTGGAGCTTTAGGGGTCAATGTAAGGAGAACTTGGACCCTCCCGATAAGAGTAAATTAAATTTCAGATTTGACTTCAGATTAGTAATCAGCGACCTTTTTCTTGCTTTCAAACATTTTCTTAGATTTACTTGCAACAAATTTTCAGCATACGAATATAGCCAATACCTACATAAGTTCGACCTCTGGCATAAACTTTGTATGTATTTAATACGTGATACAAAACACTAATTTGACCTCTTTTAAAATGTTCTATCCCGGAAGTAACGTTTTTATGTTATTAGTTTGTTTCGCACCAGACTAATTAAAGTCTTGTGGTCTTCAATGAAGAAATTGCTTATCGATTTCTAAATAATTTTACTCACTGGCATCAAACTTGTTTTAAACATAGTTTTAAACAGTCTGAAATTTTCGGTTAACAATTTGATATGCAAAGAATGAAATATCATTAAAATAAAAAATATTGTTAGATTTTCTTAATACTTGATTGTTTTCATTGACTTTTGTTTATAAGTGACTAATGCAAAAAAATTCAGTAAGAAACTCTGATCCAGGGTAAAATTAGATTAATTATAAAAAGTACGCAAAAAAGTTGAGAAAAAAGTCGGTCCATAATCATAAAGATTTTTTTCGTCATTCATAAATCAAAACAATTGCGTAAAGGCACATAAGTGATATCCAAAGGACGTGATTTTTGGTACTAAAGAATACGCAAAGCAGCAGCGATTTTGTTTTTAAAAGAATAAGCAATGTGCAATGAGTACAAAGCATATAAATAAATATATTTACGAGTTTTAGATATCCGTGGCTATCGATCACGACGTTATCTGGCTTGAGGTCTCTGTATACTATTCCGTGATTATGCAGATAAGCTATAGCCTCGACAATATTAGCCATGACGAATTTGGCCGGTGTGTTGTCGAAGGGTCCGTGGCGCGACAGGTAAGTACTTAAATCGCCTCCCAAACAGGCCTCCATCAAGAAGTAAATATACGTGTCGTCTTTATAAGTTTGATAAAGCCTGCGAACCACACATATACACACATATGTCAATTATTTTTGTTCTGAGCGTTCTTATCTTATTTCAATGGAAACAACGGCATTTAGAGCAAATCGGAATGCTAATCTTGAGGCTTTTTTCTTTTATTAACGTCCGAAGCTTCGTACTTTTTCTTGGTGCACAGGTGAATCGGACGATCACCAGCTGCGCGTATATCACGACGCGCATGAAATATTTGCGAGTTGATCAGCTGAATTTTACAGAAACGAATATTCGATTTTTCTATCCTAAACATTTAAAAGAGTTATCAGTTATCGATGCCGACTTTCTGTTGTATCTGCAATTTAGCGCGCATACTAATTTCTCTAACACGTGCAACTTGCCAATCGGAATTTTACTCGCTTGCGAGTCCATATTATTGCGAGCTTAACGATAACGATATTCACATTTATAAGAATAGCAACGGCGATGTCAGCGTATAAAGTCGCGCTCGTCGCATCCTGCATTCCAGCGGCGAGCGCGGCAATTCGAGCCTCGAGAAATTGCATCACACGCGAGCTGTTTACCTGCACACGAACGGTGAATTGCAGAATTGCATAATCTTCTTCTCGCCGAGGAAGTACTTTTCGCACTCGAGCTCGACGGCGCGACTCTTCTTCACCGTCTTCAAGGCGAAGCTCTCGCCGAGTACGTTTGGAATTGTAACGAGCTCGACCCGAGCAAAGGCTCCCACGCCAAGGGTCTCGATGTATTTAAAATCCGTCACGTTCAGATCCGGGTATTTGTTCGTCCACTCGATCGAGTACGAGTTGGATCTGGTCCTAAGCTCCGACATCCACTTGTCTTTCTGAATGAGATCGAGGCTACCCAGGCAATCGAGCAAAGCTCTGTGCGGATAATGAAAAAAAAAACAACAACAACAAAACGGTCATATCGATTTTTCGACTCGTCGCACCAGAGCGAGCTCGAATACATGATTTTTTGTTTACTTAGTTTCGAGAGTCAAACAAACGACGCCCGGCTTGAGCGCGGTAGCAGTGACATCGTAGACTTCGTCCTCGTCACCGGAGAACGCCTGCTCGCCAAAGTAGTGCTCTTTTCCAACGACGATCGGGCCTTCGTCGGCACTTTCGCGGCGGCTCAGCGCCACAGAGCCGCCGATTATGATGAAAAACTTGGTCGCTGGCGCTCCTTGCCTGATAATGCTAGAGTCTTCCTCGAAAAATTCCTGCAATTGGAATGTCGATGCTTTATCGTTCGCGACCGATTGAATCGCGATTTCGTATTCGTGCGCAAGCGTTGGCCGATATATTTTTGGTCAGTTTTTGCCGCGATATGCAGACGCGATTCTCGCGGCTATAAATAATACGTACACGTAGGTACGAGGGTCGATAAGCGGGCGCGAGCTTATACCGAGATTTATTGTTACGAACCGTTTCGACGAGCTGGCTGACTTTGGTTAAAATATGCCTCGGCAATGTCACCAACACGGGAATCTGCAGCAATTGATCGATCGTTTCGTTGGGCTTCGTGCCGTTTTCCTTCAGGATGGCCGCTTGGAAGGCGCTCCTGTCCAAGACCCAAACCTCGGCCCCTTGTCTAACTAGATACACAAAACATCGATCGACGTTACACGCGTTTCTGCCAAAACTGCCACTCCTTCATCAACAATAACAATGCACAACAATAACATCAATAAACACGCAAAGACTCAGTTATTTTACCATCGATTGATCTCGATCTTTTTGTGTTGTACAGAATGGCTAATTCGCCGAACACGACTCCGGCTCCGAAGCTGCTCTCGTACTTGTTGCCGTGATACACGTCGAAGGTTCCGCTCTCGGAAATGTACAATTGTGGACCTGAATTAAACAAGGAAAAAAAATAAAGACGTAACAAATAGGGCTGTGCGAGTACTCGAAAAAACTCGACTCGTCGAGCATTCGAGTTTTTTCCTCGAGTTCGAAAAAACTCGAGTTTTTCGAGTACTCGCAATATATTCAAGTTTTAAGTAAATAAATGATGAATTAATAGTCTCTAGACCACCTCCCTTTGTGTGTACATTCTTATAAGTGTGATATTCGCAACGGATTGGATTGGAAGAAGAAAATAATTTAATAGTACCACACTTCATCACATTTATAAGCACGTACACACAAAGGGAGGGGTCTAGAGACTGTTAATTCATCATTTATTTTCTTAAAACTTAATTATATTGCGAGTATTCGAAAAACTCGATTACTCGAAAAAATTCGATTACTCGAAAAAAACTCGAGTACTCAAAAAAGTCCGAGTACTCGAATTTTTACGACTCGACTCGGCGAGTCGAGTTCGAGTCGAGTAAAACTCGAAAACTCGGTTACTCGCACAGCCCTAGTAACAAATGGAACATTTCCTTTGAGCGTCGGGTATTTTTCCGATAGTCACCTCCACAGTCGCCTTGCCGGATAATGCGCGTACCCGCTGGTATCGTTTGCAGGTACATGGCATCGATGAACGCTTGAATGAAAGACTTGTCGAAATTTCGCAGGAATATGTTTTTACACATGGCTTCCATCAACCTCGCGTTTGTTCTGCAATTTTAATACATTAGATCGTTAGACCAAGGAGTCAGTCGGATGAAAAGTCAGGGGCAAAAACGTTGCCTAACTCGTAATCTTTAGCGATGACCGTTGGTGCCACGACTTTGATAGTGTCGTTCTTTGGCTCGTCTAAATCTGGCTGAATTTTTATGCCGGAAAATCGCCGGTACACCTCTGTCATCTCCGCACTTCCTTTTGCCAACTGCTGCATTTCTTGTTGAAGCAAACCATAACTCCTTTTACGCGAAAGTAATTTCAACACTCGACGTTTGAATACTTTTTCGTCGTTATTCACCATACTTTAAGTAATTAAAATTATTCTGCGGCCTTTGTAAGTTCTCCTTCGAAAAATTTCCGATCACGCGTAAAAGAGTTTTTTTCGATAAATGGGATAAATACTTTTATCGTTTTATCACCGTAGCTGCCACATGCACGTGGAAAGATTCACACTCGTAACAGCCATGGTTTTTGAGCAAGTAAAATTCAATGTGATCAACAGTGGACGCTGACTCGCGCAAATCGCAAAACAAACTGATGGTCGCCAACTATTCTGACATCTTCGGTGCGCGTGCTTCGAAGCCATTATCTTATCTGCTTCATTATTGTGTGGGAACTCGGCGAATTGCTGCGTGGTGTCAATCATAGTCATCATTGTTAGATACGCGCGTGTGCCGAGTTGGAGGAACAATATATATATATATTCATATGTAATATAATACGAGCATATTGACGCGGTGATTAATAGATTTAGTAGCATTAAA
The DNA here is from genome assembly GCA_902732785.1 of Trichogramma evanescens. Classification (NCBI taxonomy): domain Eukaryota; kingdom Metazoa; phylum Arthropoda; class Insecta; order Hymenoptera; family Trichogrammatidae; genus Trichogramma; species Trichogramma evanescens. Next base: position 8,929 of record CACVKI010140043.1, on the reverse strand, counting down.
ATCGTGATCAAGCTACGTTATGACTGCTGCCGTGGAAAATCCAAAAAGAATACATCTTGCAAAAAAAGTGCGCGGGACTGTTTCCGATGAAATTGATTATTTATAAATGTAATAATATATTATGGGCATAAATGTGTGTGTGCATGATTATATATATATTCGATTAATTTATCATACTGCAAATATAACATCTTACAGAGATATACATTTTCGTGATTTGTGTCATGGGAAAAGTATAAATTAAATAAGCTTTGCAGTGGTATACGCAAATGCCTTTTCCCGGCTTCAAGCATCGTATAACTTAATGTATCCTAATTTTAGTTCATATATATTTACATTCTTACAAATAAGTTTATTTAACCACAATTAATTTCATTTTAAAGTGACGGTAAAGCATTTATTAGATTTCTATTAGATCCTCTGATTAAATCTCTAAAACGAGATTGAGAATTGAAGGAAATGCAATAATTCAATGCGTTTATCGCTCATCGCTTTATTGCAGTAAATTCTTCTACTATGGACGAAATTCAAAATTTTACTCACACTTTGACATATTTGACAATAAAGTATTCCAGCAAGTTCTTTTAATTTCTATTGTTAATTGTTTATGGTAATAATTCCTTTTAAATGAAGTAGAGAAATTATCAAATCAAGCTATCTTTTTTCAATTTGTGATCGTCCATTCATATACACATACTAAAACTATCATTTGGATAACAATTTACTATCGCAATACGCCATCATACTTTTTTATTTTTTAGAATAGTGCATAGTGCTCACAGCTATGTTGTAATGATAAAGAACTCACGTTAAAATCGATATAACCACTCTATCTCACCTGTAATTCAACGATATCATGATTAGATACTTTTCAACATATTCTGATGTAAATTAAGTCTTATTACTGAAAATAAACGACTGACAGTAATTAATTACAATGAATGTTTAGTACAATACAAGTTCTTAGTTAGTGCACTAGATGAAATTATTTGATTTTTATTTTTTTTTGCATTTCAACTATTCTTCTACAGATAAAACCCAACACAAGAACGCCCTTAATAAATTCAGAGTCAAAAACATGCTTATTCCTATCTTAATAACACAGGTCTATAATAATTTTAAATACAAGTGTCATGAGTAACTGTTTTTGTCATTAGAACATCAGAAATATTACAAACAAGTTTTATCTTACTTGAATTATTCTGAAATATATTCCACAATGAGAAGTAAATCTATGTGAAGTTCCAGCTCAGAAAGGAAGATCTTGAAGAAATCTAGACCCCAGCCTAAATAAAAATATGTTGTTTTGTCTGTAAAATTTAACATTTCGTCTAAAAAAATTCATTGTGAAAAATTGAAGTTATGGTTTTTTTATCTGAAATATGAGAAAAATAATGTTTTTCGGTTTCGTATCGTTCTAAAAAAATATTTTTGTTAAAATAGGTGGTTTCGCCGTAGACCTTGGCGCCCCTTTTGAAAAAATTTGAAGTTATATGTTATTAGTACTTTGATTTTTCATGTTTTTTTTAAATCATAGCTCCGCAAGTAAATTTTACAAATCTTCAAGGACTTTTTCTAAAGCCATGAAGCATGCAAAATATTTAAACTAACCCGCCCACCCCTACATCAAATGATCTCGATCTCGACCTACTGTAGTTCAACTGACCCCTATTCGCGCAAATTCAGCGAGCCCAAAAACGTACATATAAGTAGGTCTGACCTTGCGGACTCATCTTTCGTTCTCACTTTTTTGTGGGTCTGAGTGTAATTAATTGGACAAAATCGTGAGAAATAAAATACCTATTATTTATTATTTTAAACGTTATAAAATTAAAATTCTTTTCGCAAACAATCGCTCGATCATTCTAATACTTTGTCTAAAACACAATATAATCGAATTAGTTAGACGATGACATGACATCATTAAATAGTTTTATTGTATGATACTATACGGTCGATAACTTTTTCCAATTAATAAAAATTCAATGTGAATGATCGACTGAAAAATGTTTCGCAAAATCGTCAATCAAGTTATACAGATAACTCATCTCGTATACTTGTTCAGTAATTTAATTTCACATTTTCAAAATTCTTCAAATATATTTTTTGAATAAATTATGTGACATAACAATTGATTTGAAACAATGAATTTTCAAACTAATATTGACAATATTCTGATTGATTTTGGTAATCTTACAACTAATTTTTCCACAAATATTTAATAGTATTTTTATCCATTTTTTAAATGCAATTTTACAAATCGTCGATGTTTAAGCTCAGGAGTAAAAAGGGTCTAAGTTTCTATTTTGTTACATAGCACATAGTTACCTTTTGGCCTCAAAGTTTAAAGAGATACCTTTCTGCGCTGAGTCGACAAAACTTGAAAATGTCTATTACTTACTAGTTACTATAGAGTATAACAGTTTCTGTTAAACCAATTTGTTTAGTTCAAGTATTAATTCGTTAATTATTTTGAATTTCTAGCATTTCATATGTCAAAAAATGATTGAAATTTGGAAATTTCAAAAAATTTAAGAGAAAATTTAGACTTCGAATCCAGGAGCCATGGATGCACCGATGAAAAATTCGATCATATTACGAATAGCTCGAGTTTGCGGCTGGAACGGAATAATTTTTACCTCAACCCCCACAGGTGTTAAATTGTACCGCTTATAATGCCCTCTAAAACTATACAGTTGTCCTCAATTATCACAAAGTCTCATTGTGGTGGATTTCAACTTTTTTTGTTCTAAAACGACTCATGCAACATGACTGTCTTCGAAACTCTACAGCTTACCTAATTTAAGTTGAAACCTATTTATTAAAAAAGTTTAGAATCTCTTCTTTGCAATGATGGTGTTTAAAATGCGCTTAAATGATGTTAAAATCGTAAAAAGAGGGTTGATTGCATAAAAATATTTATTCGATTCACAAAATAGTAGGTTTTTATTAGTACTTAAAAGCACTCTAAACTAAAAATCGCAAATTATCCGCTATTTTGAAGCTCTTGTGCAATAATAGTATGTTACACAACGGGTGTGGATATACTTTTTCTGCAAAACGAGGGGTTAACGATAAACCACCCTAAGTTTCAGCTCGATCGTAACACATTCATTTTTTCATCCAACCACCTTAATAGAGCATACATGTGAAGGCGGGACGTGTGCTTGTGGCCTTTGCATTGTAAACTACTATATAAGTTTTAATATTTTGCTATTAAAAAATAATTTTTTTTAGAGCGCACTTGTGTAGCTTTTTTGAGGACTTAAAAGTGATTTGGAGACCTGAAACTATAGTACCCATAAAATTTGGCTGGGGGTCTTTGAATATTTAAAAAAAGTACGTGTTAAAACTGAAGCTGACGAAACATATTTATTTAAGACAATATGTAATGCTAAATTTGGTTAAACTATTAACTTTTCTCAACTTTATCCTTTTCAAAATATTGAAAACTAAAATGGGCAATGTAGGGTCTTTTAGCATAATGTGATTATATAAAAAGAATCGTCAAAATACTAAAATTTAAGTTGAATTTTTCTTTAGAGTAAAGAAGGCTCGAGTAACGAGGCATGACCACTCTGAAGC
>CACVKI010140041.1:0-10255 GCA_902732785.1 Trichogramma evanescens | reverse complement strand
AAAATACCCGGCTCCGGCTGACATTCGGTACGAATATCAGAGAAGTGGTAATTTTAATTTCGTACTTTTTATACGCGTATTCGCCGTCTAATCGTAAATAACACGGCTTGTTAAACCTCGAAAATACCCGACTCCTGCTGAAATTCGGTACGAGTCTCAGACAAGTAGTTAGTTTAGTTTCGTACTATTCATACGAGGATTTGCATTCGAATCGACTCTTAACTCGATCGGCCTTGTAGTTGTTTCAATATGTTTGATTTCATTACTATCATAGCTAAGTAATTAATTAATGGTGGATTGATATGAAGAGTTGACCTATACATGCTGCAATCGATGTAGGACGTAGTATTGATTTAATGTTATCGTGGCTATGTTCATAGCGGTTTTGAGTTCAAAGAATAATCAATATAATATTTGTTTATCGTGAAGGTTAGCTCGGATTTAATTTTTATTAAAAATGTCGAAACAAACAGTGCTTGGTCGAGAGTATTTTGCGAAAAAGCTCAACAAATTCTTGAGCTTGAGAAAGTATATTCTCGAGCGTTCATCTGTTCCACTCAACACTCATGAAGATGCAAAATCATTAGCTCAGCTGTCGATGGAAATCGACATCAAACGTCATGGCGATGGTGCAGCTAAATTCATTGAGTTCTTTGAAAGCTACGGTGGTATCGAGGAATTCAAGAGTTTAGATTTGTTTGACTTCTTTCCAACTGTTTTAGTCCTGTTCTTCTGTATCATGTGAGTTTTTTGTATTATTTGATTGAATTTTATCAATCATAGGCAATAGTTTTATTCATGTATTGATTATTCCAGACGTGGGTTATTGGATTTTGAGGATATTACCTATCTTTCCTCAACATCTCTTGAACAATCAAGAAAAATAGTGAAGATATTTACAGGCCTAAAGCTCCCATTGAGTGACCCGAGAATAATTTTAATAAGAAAATGTTTGAGGAAAGATAGCGTTTCAAATCCATCTGCCGCTCAGATGTTTGTTGATGAATTCAACAGGACGCTTGCCAAGTTCGCAACCAGGGAAGATTTGAGCGATGTTATAATCCCAAAGATATCTGCCCTTCTGTAAGTAAACTTATCATTATACTCGTAATAAAAATTCTAATAATGATAATGATGTTTATAACAGAAATTCATGTGCGAAACCTGCTGAAATGGGGCCCATGAATGCCACGGAAGAAAATACTGAACTTGTTCAGAAGTCAGATGTAGATTCGTAAGTAAACGATGCATGCAGCTCGCTAAATAAACGTCTAATCAAAATATTTTTTTAACAGATGCTCAACACAGAAAAAAAATGATGCCCGACGGTCTGATTATTTACTACGGTCAAAAAAAAAATGAATTTCTATCCAGCGATTTCTTTAATTAAAATATTAGTTTATAATATTGTGCTATTCGTAAAATGAAAGAAAAACGAGAAAAACACTCCCCAAAATTCGCGCACATACGTACTAACACACAAATTCCATCAAATATACAATATTTAGATATTTAGAGATCTATAGAGTTTTTTAGAGAATATTTAGAGATCTAATAGCATACGCACGCCCACACATACACACACACACACACACACACACTCGTTCACTTACCCACCTACGCTTGTAAAGTGAATCAAACAAATAAAAAAAAATAAATTGATCACTTTTCAAAGTATATTCGTGTTCAAATTCATTAAGTCTTTTTCCAATAAGAAATTATAGGATGAACGAGTCCAAGTTACAAACCCTTTATACATTTATATGCTGAAAAAGTCTCAAAACATGATAGTGAGTTTCGATTCGTATATTTAACATGCGCATTCGCTGTCGAATCGACTTGTGAATCGATCGGCCCTTTTAGAAAATTAAGAGTATGTAATCGATGGTACATAACCTGGCTAGTTAAGCCCTGGAGTTACTCAGCTACAGCAAATATTCGGTATGAATGACAGAGGAATTGTAAGTTGAATTTCGTACTTTTTATACTCGCATTCGCCGTCGAATCGACTTTTGAATCGATTGGGCTTTATAAAAATCTATGAGAATGCGATCGACGGTAAATAACACGACTTATTAAACCTCGAAAATACCCGGCTCCTGCTGACATTCGGTACGGATATCAGACAAATAGTAAGTTTAGTTTCGTACTATTTATACGCGCATTTGCTGTCGAATCGACTTTTGAATCGATTTTCCTTTATGAAAATCCATGAGTATGCGATCGACGGTAAATGACACGGCTGTCAATACCCTGAACATACTCGGCTACGGCTAACATTCGGTACGAATATCAGAGAAGCGGTTAGTTGAATTTCGTACTTTTTACATGTGCATTCGCCGTCTAATCGAGTTTCGAATCGATTTTCCTTTATGAAAATCTATGAGTATGCGATCAACGGTAAATAACACGGCTGTCAATACCCTGAACATACTCGGCTACGGCTGACATTCGGTATGAATGTCAGAGAAGACTTGAGTTGAATTTCGTACTTTTTATACGCGTATTCGCCGTCGAATCGAGTTTTGAATCGGTTGGGCTTTATGAAAATCTATGAGCATTCGATCGACAGTAAATAACACGGCTGGTCGAATCCGAAAAATACTCGGCTCTTGCTGACATTTGGTACGGATATCAGTGAAATTGTAAGTTTAATTAAGTACTTTTCATATTCACTTTTGTCGTCCAAATAACTTTTTGATCTCAAAGCAATGTGTATAAACTTTGAGAATCCGATCTTGCTGGGACTTTGTGTTCTTGGGTATATCTTTAGCATTGTATAGTAATTCGAGTCAGCGATTCAAACATTGCCGTTCGCAAAGTTTTCCCACGTCGATTGTAATGTACAATTTTTTTTCAAAATTAAAACTCATTCTATTTAAGAAGGCTATATTTTTCCTAAAAATTCTTTATAATTTTTTAAATAATTTCATGATACTTTTTGTCATTTCTACTATAATTTACTCAATATTCAAGAAATTATGCATGTTTCGAATTATTTGTAGTTCTTTTCTCGTTTGTCATATAGCTTATAATGTAGTATGCAATGAACACGGCTCTTCGACGTGAAACAAATGCAATTCACCTTGTTAGTTATAGTCATTGTTTTCACAGCCTTGGTGAAAGTCGTAACGTAAACATTTCTAACCGTATTTTACGAAAAAAGAAAAGATCAAAATGTCGGTTGATTTTGGTTTCACCGATCTAGAGATTGAAAACGCGAAAATTTTTCTGTTCGAGGCGATGCAGTACGCTGCAAATAAATTTGTTTCGGACCATCGTTATCAAATAAAGCAAGCGGACGCAGCCGACTTCAACATAATGTTTGAGAGTGCGGCTGAATTTTTGAGAGACCTCCCGAATCTATTCGATCGTCGTTATTTCACTGGTAAGTTTCACCATTACGTTTTTCAATATATTATAGACAGTTCTTTCAACTTTAATTTTACATTATTTTAGCATCACTTGACATTTTTTAATTCTCATTCCCAAATACTCCAAAATTTATTTTAACGTTTAAACTTAAGGTTAAAAAATTCAAATAGTTCATGTTGTATTAAAAAATTCAATTTTGTTATTCCATTTATGTTTACAGGAAAAAATATACGGCGAATTTTCCTGGATGCTCGCCTGCATGACCACGAAATGAGGCAAGGCGAAAGAAAAACATCTGAGGAGATGAGGATGGCAATAGAATACAAGATTTTCGCAAGAAAGTTCCACTTATCAAAAAATAATTATTTGAATAATTTGAGTTTTAATAATCATAAATATTATTAAGAATGCAGTTCATTCATGTTTATTGTTCAAATTTTCATTGAAATTGTAAACACACAAACAAATTAATCCCAAAGTACACATCTCAACACCTACACACTCAAACACACACACACACTTACCCACCTACGCTTGTAAAGTGAATCAAACAAATAAAAAAAAAATAAATTGATCACTTTTCAAAGTACATTCGTGTTCGAATTCATTAAGTCCTTTTCTTGTAAGAAATTATAGGATGAACGAGTCCAAATTACAAGTCCTTTATACATTTATAAGCTGAAAAAATCTCAAAACATGATTGTGAGTTTCGATTCGTATATTTAACATGCGCATTCGCTGTCGAATCGAATTGTGAATCGGTCAGCCCTTTTAGAAAATTTCAAGTATGTAATCGACGGTATATAACCTGGTCGGTGAAGCCCTGGAGTAACTCAGCTACGGCTGACATTAGGTATGAATGACACAGGGATTGTAAGTTTAGTTTGGTACTTTTTATACTCGTATTCGCCGTCGAATCAAGTTTCGAATCGATTTTCCTTTATGAAAATCCATGAGTATGCGATCGACGGTAAATAACACGGCTGTCGATACCCTGAACATACTCGGCTACGGCTGACATTCGGTACGAATTTCAGAGAAGTGGTAAGTTGAATTTCGTACTTTTTACATGTGCATTCGCCGTCGAATCGACTTTGAATCGATTTTCCTTTATGAAAATCCATGAGTATGCGATCGACGGTAAATAACACGGCTGTCAATACCCTGGACATACTCGGCTACGGCTGACATTCGGTACGAATATCAGAGAAGTGGTAAGTTGAATTTCGTACTTTTTACATGTGCATTCGCCGTCGAATCGACTCTTGAATCGATTTTCCTTTATGAAAATCCATGAGTACGCGATCGACGGTAAATAACACGGCTGTCGATACCCTGAACATACTCGGCTACGGCTGACATTCGGTACAAATTTCAGAGAAGTGGTAAGTTGAATTTCGTACTTTTTACATGTGCATTCGCCGTCGAATCGACTTTGAATCGAATTTCCTTTATGAAAATCCATGAGTATGCGATCGACGGTAAATAACACGGCTGTCAATACCCTGAACATACTCGGCTACGGCTGACATTCGGTACGAATATCAGAGAAGTGGTAATTTTAATTTCGTACTTTTTACATGTGCATTCGCCGTCTAATCGAGTTTCGAATCGATTTTCCTTTATGAAAATCTATGAGTATGCGATCGACGGTAAATAACACGGCTGGTCGATATCGAAAAATACTCGGCTAGAGCTGATATTCCGTATGAACGTCAGAGAAAACTCGAGTTGAATTTCGTACTTTTTACATGTTCATTCGTCGTCGAATCGGTTTTTGAATCCATCAAACGATAAGATGAACGAGTCCAGGTTACAAACCTTCTGTAAATTTATTTTCACAGAGGTCAGATTTGCCGTTTTCTGATGCATCTGAATGCTTAAAATAATCAAGGCGCCGAGTCCAACCTCGCCGTCTCGAGTAATGTCACAGCTCAAAAATGCTCTTTTAAGGAGTGCACGGAAAGCATTTTCAGCGTGAGTAGCGTCTTCCATCAGGCGCACTGTGCTCCTCATGCATGTTTGGATACGAAGCCGTTCGCATTTTGTAGCAGTGTGACTTCGTTATTTTGGAAATTCTGTCGGCGCTACAAATGATATCAAGCAGATGATACGAGCCTGAGCATTGACTTGGTGTCTTATAAAATGAAATTTTCTGCTCATGAATTGGCAGGTATTTTTTAACAATGAAATGGTTTTCTTCCAGTCAGCAACTTTTTCTGATTTTTTAATAGAAATTTTACACTGCGTTCGAGTGACATTAAAATTATTACATACGAGACTTTCATACATTAATGTTGCTGGCATTTCTACAAAAAGATTCATAAATAAAAATTATTGACACATTCTATATTTGCATAATTATCAGGGCTAATGTTCAATTTTTTGTATTTTTGAACATGTACACCTCTGTTCGTGTATATGTTCATGTTTGAAAATAGACATCAGTGCAGTGAGACACAAATGACCTTTATCTGTCAATAATCGTTGTTTTTACAAGTTAGAGATCAGATAATAGTAAGAATTATTGTAACAATTATGCCACTAACTCTACTCCAGAAACATACGCTGATGTACGCGAGTCTTGTCAGGTGCAATAATAACGTGACTCAGGCAATGCGAGACTTTTCCGAAAAAAATCCACGGGCTTTGCCGTTTCCCAGCCGCAAGTCATATTATAGGTAAAATTTAAAATTGCATTTTAAGTATATAAGTAAATTATTTATTGAAGTGCTTTTGAAAATTATTAGATTAATCAAGAGAGTTACCGACCACAAAGTCATTAATCCTGCACGTACTGCACGCGTAAAACCTGTGCTTCAAAACAATGGTCTGCGAAGGAACGTTATAACAACATGTCTCCAAAATGCAAGAGCCACAAGTGTAAGAATGATTAGTGCACTTACAGGTAAAAATATTTTAGCATTCGCTTCAGATTTAATAACATCTGAAATAAATCATATAATTGAGGAGCGCGCTTGGCGCTTCCTAAGGCAAGTCATATAATCATTAAAATATTGCAGACGTCAAACAGACCTCAGTTTTTAGGATCTTGAAATCAGAGGGGCTAAAACCATTCAAGTCCAACAAAGGTCAAACATTAAGACCAAGAGATCATTTATCAAGAGTACGATTTTGTGAATGGGGAATAAACCGATTGAGTAAGACGCTACTAATTTTTTTTTCACATGTAGGGTAAATTTCCTGAAAAGTTCTTACATGCGACATTACGGTTTCTCTATACAAACTCAGCGGGTAACTCAAAAGTACCACCGCAACATATGCTAAATATGAAAAATAGGAAATGTTATTCGCGTATTTGAGAGTAGAGGCACATTTCTAATTCACTTATTAACATTGTCGTCCAATTCCATCAACTTTCATACATTATTAAATAATAAAAACGAAAACTACGTATCGCGATAACCTAAAAATATTTTTCAAGCTAGATTATTCGTAGTTTTCGTTTTTCTATTTTAATAATAGATAATATGCGATAAAAATTTACCATAATGTTAATGAATGAATAAGAAATTTACGTCCACTCAAAAAATTACTAGTAAAACTCTCCAATTTTTCCGAATGTAACATAAAGTGCTCGATAGCCTCGTACTACCGACTGAGTGTGTATAGAGGACCCTTAATTGAGCGAATCACTGAATTCTATCTTGCCGTTAAAATTTTATAAATATTGTATCAATATATTCTTTCCTTAGCTTTCTTATGGTGCAATTAGATTTTTTTATACTTTGAAACTAGTTTGGAAATTAGTACGGTGAGCTAGAACTCCAGTTATTTGAATATTTAATGTCGCACGGTAGATTGTTAGATTTTTCTTCGAAAATTGTCTTTTTTTTTTGTTTCTCGTTTCTAAAAAAAGTTTGAATTTGATGTAGCATAATATTATCGAAATTTACGTATTAGTTATTAATTTAAACTACTTTCCGAAGAATTGGAAATGCTTTTTTTTTTGCTCTTCGTTTATAGGGCATTATGCTCTCAGTGTTCACTCGATGTTAATAACTAAGATTTCTTGACTATTATGCAGATGAAGATCCCGATTTTTTCGCAAACGTTTGTTTTACCGATGAAAGTTGCTTTAAGAGTAATGGTGTCAGGAATCAGCAAACGCAACGAGTATGGGCTGCAGAAAATCCGTTTTGGGTTGATGAAAGAAATAATTATGCAGATTTTAAGGTAATTTATATTACTTCGTGCAGTACTACCAGCCGAAGTGAATTACTGTCTTGAGTTTTGATGAAACAATAAATTAATTCAAGTCGTATACAAATTTTTTAGCACAAGAACTGAAAAGTATTAATGGAGGTGTAATTTCTTCCTCATAGAGGAAGCTTTGTGACGGACCGATTTTTGATTTTTATAACTAACTAGCGAATTACCTCACTCGCTGACGCTCGCTCGGTTTAGTCAGAGGTTTGTAAGAATTTTTAAGAAAGCAAGAAATATAGAATAAGTTTTCACAAGGTATACATAATGTATATGAGGCATTTCATGCGAAGTGTCCTAGCGCTTCGCCGCGCGGCCCAATTAAGCGAAATCACTCAGTTTCTAACTCACGTAAAAAGTATCAAAATATACTCAGAAAAAATAACTAACTAATGATTTCGATAGGAAATTTCCTCAGCTTTCCGATGGTGTGGTCAGATTTTCCGAAATTTTCCATTTTCCCCGGAAAAATTTGACATAAAGTTTAAAACGCAAATATCTCAAAAAGCCCATTTTTAAGATTTTTTTAAATAGCCCCAATCGAAAGCTGAGGAAATTTCCTAACTGTATGCAAGTTTTCAGAGTGTTCAAATGATTATTACTCATTGAAATACAGCGACGAACGAGTAAAAACGTGATATTTCGGCCCGTGCGGCAGCTGTTTCCGTGCGCAGTATCCAGCGCGGCGCAAAATCTCACGTTTTTATACCAAGCAAATTACTTATAGACAGTAAAAACGTGGGCAATTAATTCTACATATATAAATAATTTGTGATTGTAACTGCTTTAGAAACTTATCACGTAAAATAATATCAATATTTACAAATTAATTGTATGTTGAAACAAAATTTATTAAATTTTAATGGAATGGAAAATTATAATAAAAGATGTAAAATGAATGCCTTGTATAATATAAATTTTGCGGCAGATAATGGTATGGATTGTAATTATCAATGGCGAATTCGTTGGTCCTTATTTTTTTGACGAAAACATCAACGGGCAAAATTATTCAGCATTTCTCAGAAGAGTTGCATTGCCACGGTTCAGGGAAATGAGAATTAGAGATGCTCGGTGGTTGCAAGATGGAGCTCCCAGCCATGGATATCCAGCAGCACGAGAGGCTTTGAATCGTACCTTTCCAAATAGATGGATAGGACGCGGTGGTCCTGTAGCGTGGCCGGCGAAGTCCCCAAATCTGAACGTGTGTGACTTCGGTTTATGGGCAGATTTGAAAAGACGAGTGCACAAAAGAGGAGTAACTGTCCTATTCTAATGCACCTAAACAAGTTTCACTCAAAAATTTCTAATCATATATAATAATTTTTCAGCCTCCAACAGATGTTGATGAATTGATAAGGTTTATTCAAGAAGAATGCCAACAATACCCGAGAGACTCGATACGTCGTGCAACAGCCTCCATGAGACGTAGACTCCTATTATGTCTTGAGGAAAATGGGGGACACTTCCAACAATTTTTGAAAACAAGACGAGGACGGAACATTGCCTAGATAACTAGATTAATTTTTTTGAAGCTGACAGGTTTTCATATTTTGTGTTATGGAATTTTTTTGGACTTTGAATTTTTCATGCTACGTATGAAAATTGATAGGTTTTGAGCGTTTTATATTTTGATGTTATGAGTGAATTGACAAATAATTAATGTTTGTTTGTCAATCGATAAATAGCTAATTGTTCTGGGAGAATTTATTAAACTGGATTTTAAAAAGCTCCGAAAACAATTTCTCGTTATTTTTATCGATAAGTTATAATAAAATGTTTCGATTGGTAGCATTGCGTCCACAAAACATAACTCACTGCCAGTTTTATAAGGGCGATCCAGAAGCATCTTTTTAAACCGTCGACCGGCTCTTCAGACTTGATTGAAGTTGCCAAAAAGATTCAAAGTTGATTCGACAGCGAATGCGAGCATAAAAAGTACGAAACTAAACTTACCATTCCTCTGTCATTCATACCGAATGTCAGCAATTAACCAGTATTTTCGAGTTTTAACCAGCCAGGTTATTCACCGTCGATCGAATGCTCATAGATTTTTATGAAGCCCAATAGATTCAAAAGTCGATTCGACGGCGAATGCACATGTACAAAGTACGAAATTAAAATTACCACTTCTCTGATATTCGTACCGAATATCAACCGTAGCCGGGTATTTTTCGGACTAGACCAGCCGTGTTATTTACCGTCGATCGAATGCTCATAGATTTTTATAAAGCCCAACCGATTCAAAACTCGATTCGACGGCGAATACGCGTATAAAAAATACGAAATTAAAATTACCACTTCTCTGATATTCGTACCGAATGTCAGCCGTAGCCGAGTATGTTCAGGGTATTGCCAGCTGTGTTATTTACCGTCGATCGCATACTCATCGATTTTCATAAAGGAAAATCCATTCAAGATTCGATAGACGGCGAATACGCGTATAAAAAGTACAAAATTAAACTCAAGTCTTCTCTGACATTTATACCGAATGTCAGCCGTAGCCGAGTATGTTCAGGGTATTGCCAGCTGTGTTATTTACTGTCGATCGCATACTCATCGATTTTCATAAAGGAAAATCGATTCGAAACTCGATTAGACGGCGAATACGCGTATAAAAAGTAAGAAATTAAAATTACCACTTCTCTGATATTCG
>CACVKI010140037.1:0-12194 GCA_902732785.1 Trichogramma evanescens | reverse complement strand
AATATTCAAATAATTCCTAGATTTAGATTTAGATCTGAAAATGGCTGTTTTTGGTGATTTTAGGCATTTTAGGCCTATTTTTGACCTTTTTTGCATGTTTTTCGACACATATTATTGTCTACATTGCGTTAAACTTTAAGACCCATTACACAACTTTATCAGGCAGTAGTTGACATCTTTACGAAGCTTTTTACATAGTTTAGGAAATGAAAGTCCGGTTCGAACTCGATTAGATTTCTTGTTTTTTGTTTTTTTCAAGTCTTTTCCTTGTTTATCCGCCTTTAGGTAGCTCCAATCACTTTGGAATGATTTTTTTCTGAAAATTTGGACAATTTCCAACAAAAAAGATTCTGAGCACTTTTACTTTTAAATCATTCTACTTTAATCTAGGAATTATTTGAATAATTGTGATTTTTCATGAATTTTGAAAAAACGCTAAAATGGCCAACTTCGGGCCTCTGAAAAAGTGTCATAGAAAGCCCCAATTTTTCTACAATTTTTTTGGGACAAATCTGACATCAAATACAACAAGTTTTTCATATTTGCAGAAAAAAAATTTTTTTGGCCATTCGACTTCACAGAGAATATAGAATAATGGCTGTATTGAAATCAAATCTGCAGACAGTACTTCGTGGACAGTTGTATACAATTATGCTTACTTTGCCATTTGCAGGTTAACCGATTAAGGTACTCGCCATCTATTGGTGCAGACTTTAAGTGGTATTATCCGATTCAAAGTTCTTGAAACTGATTTAAACTTTTTGTTTAGTTTCTCCATCGCTAGGTGGCATCTACGCGAGCCGCCGCAGTTCCCGCACGAGAGCAAGTAAGGCCGCTGGCATATAAGCTAGCCCGCCTCGCGGTGAATTTGATAGGCTAGGCCTGAATCCGCTATTGAAAGGCATGTTTTGTTCACCTGTTTTAACTTTAAGAGTGAATCATTTGAGATGCAGCACCTGCGTCGCTTACACTCCTTTGGAACCCGAATGATTACGATCAAGACCTCGAGCGAGACGATCAGATTCACAGGTTTCTTCGCACAAACACTTATGCTCAATTTGTTTTCAGTTTACGTTTTCTATAGTATCTCCATCGCGTATTTATTGATTGAAAGTGACCCGTGAGTTTGATCATTTGACCCGAGGTCTTGACCGTAACCATTCGCAGGTTCTATAGAAAAATACACGACCCTGGTTCTGATAGATCAAACAGTTCGCAATTAGTGAGACGCTTTAAATAGCTCTAAAAAAATAAACATTTTGAGATTTTAAAAAATGCTATGGAACAGGGAAGAAAAGTCCTTAAGTCATCATCAATCTAGCATTTCCAACAGGGTTTCAAATTTTCTCGTTTTAAATTCTTAAGTAAGCAGAATTCCGGAGAATGAGCCATATACGCGCGCGACTAATGGCTCATGGGCTAGGTTCGGAAAAATCGATCGTCCGGTATTTATACATTATGCACGTGTAGACATCGTTCCACATATAGCGTTTCGTTCGATGCTACTGCACACGTTTGTGCCTCGTGCAGTTCACAAAGCGACCAATATAAACATCGCGAGACTCGTAAGCGATGATTAGCGATCTATTTCGATTTTGTGAACTGGTTTTCCATCGCACACAGTTTTACATATTGTATCAAAGAAGCGAGAGTGATTCAAGTTAATTGTGTGCAACAAATATTATCATAATTAGCTTCTGCTTGATCACCATTGTTTATTGCTGTAATCTGTTAGTTGTGGTATACGAGTATATTTTGCACTTTGGGAGTGAAATGTAGCTTGGTTTTTGTCTTGTCTGACTTTACACGTGCTCTGAGACTTTCTTTTTTCGAAATTTTCCAGTCTTAAGTAATATTGTGATTTCGCGTGGCATATCATAGTAAACATAATTATATAAAACATTATTTTCAAAAATAGAAACTTGATTGCCAATTGCTTTTTATGAGTACATATTCACATCAATAAGAATCGTTCGTATCATTTGTATTATTGTATTTTAATCGCTGTTTTTGTACGCAAAACGATAGAGAATTTCAAATAATGCACGCAAAGTGTCTACGCGGTATTATTTATTACCGTTCTTTGATTGCCCGATGTACATGCATGCATACAGAGCCGCAGGTATACGCGAGACTCGAGCTTTAAATTGTATACATCGCGCGCTGCACGCGCGATAAGCGTCGTCGTCGACTCGAGCGAAATGCCAATAACACGCGCGCGCGCGTGGGTGTACCATGTGCATGTGCAACGTGTTTGCAAGCTGCGATCTGTTTCTCGTTCTCTCTCTCTCGCACCACCAGCAATGCAGCGCCACTATTACGCGATATAGAAGCGAAGAAACACTGGTAAATGGGAGAGAGAGAGAGAGCGTAATAATTCATCCTCGAGTAGAAACCAATTTTACTACGCGATCGAGTCCGCGTATGACCAAGATTAGCCCGCAATATATAACGATACTAATAATTCATCGATATTCATTTGTAATTTTGACCGCGTGCGCGGCTCGAAGCCCCCTATTAACTAGTGCAGTGTGTCGCATAATATTCGTGCATTTGCTCTGTATAAGCCATGTATGTTGTATTCAGCGCCTCGGAAAAAATATAAAACTTTTGTCGAACGAGTCGTGCTCGTCGCATCTTCATCGATATGTAGTTTTAATCTTATATACTTGGCAAGCGAATGAACGTCAATTCAGTGTTTATTGGTTCCGTCGTAGCTTCGGTAATTTGATAAAAATCCAAAAAAATAAGAGCTACACGCGTAGCCGGGTTGGCGCGCGCGTCAAATAATTGCTAAGGGTAGCTTCGCGAGTGTGTACTGTGTGTGCACGGTGGCTAAATGTGTGTCGCGCGGCGGCAGTGTGCAGCCTTTCTTTTACGACCAACAAACGAACGATCGTATATACAGCGCGCGCGGGTTTTAGTATGATTGTTATTGACCGTAAAAATGTGCAATTAACGCGCTTTATGTTTTTCGCGTGCGCGAAGGTTACGTATTCGAGGCGATATACATTTTGTGCTGGACACAGAACAAGAGAGTTCTTTTACGCTAACAGTTGAGAGAGAAAGAAAGATCGATCCTTTTTCACTTCCTGAAAATGACGGAAAAACTATATTCTGGGCGAAGATTTAAACTTGAAACTACTTGCAACTTTTCTGACAATACTCGTACGCCGCGTAGTTTTTCACGAGCGCTGATTTTGGCATAAAAAACAAAAGTTCGCTTTTATTATTCTATTTTTACGTAAAATAAACTCAGAAGAAAATTTTAATTATCGAGCTTTTTCTCCGCGCATATGTATCGCGTGTTCGAATTTCACCTGCGGCGCGGCGTTTTCTGCGTGACTAATTTTAAAATCAAACTAAACCGACGAAACTTTCTTCGCCGTTGCTGCCGTGTTCGCGTGCATAGTGCAGATATAGGTATATCGACGCGAGAGCATGTAACGCGACTGAAATCGGCTCGAAAGCTCGGCGCTCGCCACTACCCGTCGACTCATACGATATTGCGCGTTTTTCGGTTAAAAATTTCTAACGAGTCGAAAGTAGAATGAAAATAAAAAAGAGCCCGGACGAGTTGTGTCTTTGATGAATTTACATTACTTGTATAACTGGCTAATGAAATAGTTTTCGCTCGATGCTCGGATAAATAATTCAGCACGAGTGCGGAATAAATTTCACTACAATTAATTGCTAAATAGTAAACTGAAGTTTACATTTTGTCTCGAAGCATTTAATGCTATTATATATCGCGAGTATATCGCAGTGATAGGCAATTTTTATAACATATATTTTCTTAAAGTTTTTAAACATTTTGTATGAAATTTAGATTTCTCATTGAATATTGATCAAAAACTTTGTGATGGATGCAATATCGACTTTTGATGCAAGTTTTATTAATATTTCATAAACTAGATCGGATTTTGGACCACTCAGGTCTGAGGGTAATTGTGTGGAAATGGAAGTTTTTATGCTTTTGAAGGCCGCCGTTATGACTTTGCTGATTTGAAATAATTTCCTATAAAATCTTGTAGAAAAGTATTGATTTTCTCAATTTATTAGACAAAGTGGGCAGTAAACTTCAATTTCCTCAAAATCTTTTGCATGCATGTATTTCAATTTTTAACGCAGGCGGAGTGAGTTCAAAAAAACATTGGACATAAAATCGGTCGAAATGAAGTGTGCCTATCATTTTTTAGAAAAAGATACAACAAAATAAGTTATTTAATAATTTATTGACTTCTAGCGAATGCAAATTTTTGAGGGCTAGGTAAAACCTCAAAAAGTCGGCTTACATCTGCCACAATGATTTTTATGAAATTTTACAGAGTGCTTTTTGGCTTTAAATATTCAAGCTTACAGAATCTGTCAGACTTGAGAGGATATTACAAAATGTTTGAAGAGTAGAATGCCTTTTTATTACATACTTGGAAAAAGCTCTTTGTAAATTTTTCGACAGTAATTTTTTTTCGGTGAACCAATTTATTAGCGATCTTACATTTTTAAAGTGGGTTCAATTATGATACTATAACTCGTGTAGCACTAGACAATATTAAAATCAATAAAAATAATCATGGCAAGTTTAAAAAGAAAGTCTAGCAAACAGTAATTCAACTAATATTCGTTCAATCGAGACTGCGAAGTTAAAACAATTTCGAAATTTGAATGATTCATTAGCGCAGAATATATTTCTGCCAGCGAAGCAAAAGAATTGAAGTGCCGCGAATCGCAGCGCGCGAAGACTTTGCAACCTTTTAGTTTACTACGGGCTCTTTGTGCTCGTGTGCATCATGCATAAAAAATAACCCACAGCCTTCTCGCTGCACACCTAGTCGCACGTCGCAGTGCGCGAACAAAGATCATTATACGCGAATATAAAGCTCGCTCCTGTTAAGGCAGCATATATATACACTGCAACCGAAGCTCGAGCGTCAATGCGCTAAAGGTAATTTGTCGCGCGCACACAACCGAGTAATTTTTGCTCATTGTCGTTACACACATAAAGCACTGCACACATACGACAGCCTCTGTGTGGCGAATATGTGCTTTATCATCATTATGCGCTCGCTTGGTTCCTCGAGCTTTCGCATTGTGTTGCTCCAAGACAAATGAAAAAAAAAAAGGAGAGTACCAAAAAATAAAAGAAGAAACGTGTCAAGTGTGAGAGGCGCGCTTACCTGTACGCTACAATGTAAACACACGGTCACACACATACACACGCGGATAGAGTAAATGTTGCACGTCTTTGTGCAGATGTATAATAAGCACACAACAAAGTGGCGCGAACGAATGAAAGCTCCCTTTTACACGCGTTTTGTTGTTACGTATATATAGACGAGCGAAGATGTACACAGTGGCAACGACACAGCGCGAGCAGCAGCAGCAGCTGCAACAACAACAACAACAATGCAGATATATACGAACGCGGACAAACGCCTCGTTACTTTAGACTAGCTCCGTTCGTAGGGAGCTTCAGCGCTTGACTGCATATACGCGAGCAGTGCAGCAGTGGCCTATAGCAAAAGTGTACAGTGCCTTCAGAGCACAGCACTCGCACACGTATACGCACACAGACACACATTTTAGCAGCAGTGGCTGACACGCGCGCGCATCGCGCGCCAACCAAACTCACACCGACTCACCCACGCGCTCATACGTAGATGCGACAACTATATACGTACGTACGACCTCCCCACTATATATTCATACAGTCATGAGGCTCTGCTGGGTTTGCGTTTGTGCACGTGAGTATGCAGTATACTGCCCTCTATATCCCAACCACGATTCTACTACCCTTTATATGTGTATATAACGCTATAATATATATACCTGTATAACATTTTCCAAAGGGGGTGATCTCCCTGGCGAGCGTAACGCACACCCCCGCGCGGACTCGAACTCTATGCTGCTGCTTTTGCCCAGGTGGCCCCACACACAACAAACGAAATATAACAACGACGTCGACGTAGACGAAAAACGACGACCGACGCGTCTGACTCGACGTTTTGCGTCAAAAGCTGCCCTTGAGATCCTTGGGAGATACATGCGATACGATTAAACGAGTTCATTTTTCTCCGACTGATTGGAGATCGAAGCGAAGTCGCAGAGGACGTCTGTATACTGTAGTTCGCGATTGCGATCGTCGTCGTGCGACCTAATATATCTCAATTGTTTAATCGAACTTTTGTTGTACGTTTTATTGTTTCCAAATTTAATCATTGCACGAGCTGATGTAATTGAGTTTTTTTTTGGTAGATGTTTGTTGTCACGAGCACGACGGTATAATATTTTTAATATAATAATGGAAGAGAAAACACATTGTTCGAACAAGTATTTTAATCAACAAAATATCTTTGTCCTCGATTATTAAACGATCTGTCGTTAAAACGTTTGACGAGGAAATTTCGATTGAAGCTGAAGCTTAATCGTTGCCATCTCAACTTAATGAGCCTGCGATTATACCTCGAAAGCTTCTCTCTCGATTCTACGTCTATTGTAGACGAAAGAGACAAGTTTACCGCTTATTTTTACCCGTACGTTCAAAATTTAATCGACGAGTTCGTATGAACTTTGTCGTGGCTTTAATCGATATGTCATATACATTTCGAAAAAAAAATAGGATTACGCGGATATGAGAGAGATTGATAGAGAAAAAGCTCAGAATGTCAGTTGTGACAGATGCAGTTAGGTTCGATTTCCCAACGTCAATTCTGGCAATTTTGTTTTTTTTTTTTTCATTTTTTTTCATTATTGTATATCGTCGGTATTGTTGAAATATATAAATATATAAATGCTATATCTCGATATTGTAAATTGCGAATCTTTTGGTCCATGCTCATATTTCAATTCAAAATTCTTTCTTTCTTTTGTACTGGAATTCTATTTATAAATCTTTTCTAAAAATCATGCCCGCCAATCCATTATTTATGTAAGCGAATCGTACGAAAAAATGCAAATACGTACACCACAAAAGCAAAACGAAATTATTCGGGTGGACTGCAGCTTCTTTTGCCAGAGAATTAATCGAGCTGTGGAGCATTTTCCCTTTAGTAATGTACGTAATTATAAGAGGAAAACGGGGACGCATAGCTAATTTTTCGCCGTTGAGTAAAATTTTATTTACCCGTACTAACTTGTACGCTATTCACTTTTTTTTGCAAAGAAGTTCATTCGAATATGCAGCACAATAGGATGCAGGCTTGCGTCGCGTATACGTATTGGAGAAAAGGGATGAGTTTCAAGTGGATAAATTTCGAGGATGTCAAGAGGGCCCGCCGGCTGTACGGTCATTAAATCTCGACGAGGCTGTGTGTTGCGCCATTACGCACGTGCAGTTTGGCCACCCTCTTATCAGTTATCATTATGAACTCATTCAACCGACCAACTTCTTAAACAATAACGCATACGATGAGCGAGTCGCAGAATAGCGAAATGTTTTGAATAAAAGGTCCTCACTGCGTTATATCTGATTTGAATACAACGATCATCGAAACTTTGTTATAATTTTAAAATGAATCTCGCCACCGTATTTTGAAGCGGTTTGAACAATTCTTCAGTTTTTTAAGTAAATTTAAAATAGAATTGTTTGTACACAATAATTTCAATTTTTTAGTGTTTTCATTTAATTCAGCACAAGTTATATAATTGATTGTAATTTAAGAAAATATATTTTTTTATACATTTACTTGCATATTAAAATCTATGAGTATCATTGATGTAAATGTATGATTATATACGTTGACTAAAAGAGGTATACTGAACTTTATCACTTTCACAGTATTTACATCATATATTCAATTAAGTTTTGAAAACCAAATGTGAAGAAGTTGGTATGCATGTTAAAATTTTATTAAATTTAAGAAGATTGTAATTAGCTTCAAAATGATAATTGAATTTGTGGTCAATATCTTGTGAGAAATATGAATAGAAATTGAGGAAAATCTTACAAGTGAATTCGTATAAGTCTATGAGAAGTTTAAAATTGAGTTTCACAGAGTTACTGACTAGTCTAATAAAAGTAGAAGATATATCAATGTTTTTATTTTTCTTCATATGTGTATTAAAAATTCTTTTTTAGATAATATGTAAATCTAACTCATTCAATACTAACATACCATGAAATAAAAATATAAATGAATAATTTGAAATTAATAAAAATATCTACACTCCTGAACGTTAGTATAATATTAGATACCTTTTTGTTTGAATAAAGGTTGGTATTGCTTGAGTCCTATTTCTGATAGCCATCGATCAGCCTCTGTTACATCTTCATTACTTCCAATGTCTGAAGCCAACAGTACAAGTTTACTAAAAGATAGTATCATAGAAAGGGCTAGGAAGCCCCCAGATAGTAATGATGACCATCGAGGCATTATTTCTAAAAAAAATGAAGTGAAATATCAGTATCAACAAACCCTTTGTTTAATACAATATTCTTATTTGATGAATTAAAAATGAATTCAAACACACCCAGTCAGAAAAAAGTTGACTTTTCAACTTAAAAATGTATTACAACAAAATTATAATACAATAGATTTGAAATAGAAATTTGATTTTAAAATTTATTGAATTAATATGTAAACAATTTTTAATTTAATTAGTTGAATAACTAATTTAACCAGGCACAATAATAGAGTATACTGCTAAAAAATATGACGTGGTAAAAAGATTCCAACTTTCACCCATAGAAGCATGGAGTGATGACATGGAATGATCAGCAATGGAACAAAATCAAAACAATGAAATTGCGTAAATAAAAATGTTAGGTTAAATACACGCACTCCGTGACGTTCGATTCGCAAGTACGACAACAATTACATTCATTTCTGCATCGAAAAATCTTAATTACAAATTTCACGAGCTACCTCAAGCCTACAGACGTACTTTCGTTCGAAAAAAAAAAAAACAAAAACAAAAACAAAAATCATGAATCGAGTTGTATGTACAGTGCGAACCATTGTGCAGTCGGCTGCATCTCCAGCACGTGACGACGCAGTTCGTTCATTTTCACGCTGCCTACGTGCAGTCCAAAAACTTTGCACGAGCCACTACAAAATTTCTCGGCAATAACAGCGATCGAATAAGACAACTTGGCATAATAATATATCACTGGCTACTGCGGGCGACTCCGAGTCTTCTGCTACTACTGCCAGAAGTCAACGCGCGGCGGCGAGCTACTTGTGTGTAGTACCCGCTCGCAGATATACCTATATATATAGCGTTGCACGAGGATCGAGGCGATTTATTGACCAACATGATGCTTTTCGGCCTTTGCGTCTCGCCACACACGTATAGATACAGGCATATATAGGAGCTGCTGCTAACTCGCGAGATTACCCAGTCAACGCGCGTTTATATAGATATATCGCATGGAGCTTGATTTTCATTATGTACTTGCCTGCACATTTTGGGTCTCTCTGATAAATCGCACGCGACATGCGCACTGCAGCGGCGAAACGCGACGGACGCGCGCACGTGCGCGGCAATTCCGCTTTGAATTCGAGTCAATTGCTGCTCCTCCAGCTGCTTGGAGAATCCGAAGCTTGGTGGTGCTGCCATTTGGTATAAAGTACGCGTACTCGGCGTGTACGATCGATAAAGTAGTTGCTTTACGCTTCTACAGATAAAATTAAAGATGTAACTCATTGCGCGGTTTTGTGAGCTAATAAAGCTCTTCAATAATTTTTCAATTGAATTAATTGTGCCTTAGTGTAGAAATTATTTTTCTCCTGCCCCCATCCTTTCTTACACAAATAATTCAACGTAGTGCCCACTTTGCCGCAAAAAGATACTGTTGATGAATCAAAGGGGAAAGTAATAAAGTATACGAATTTAATTATTTTAATGAATGGTTGATTTTTACTGAACAAAGTCACTCGGATACAATATCATAATGCTAAATAATTTTTATTCAATTTATTATTTGTTATACGCTTGACACATTAATAATAATAATAGTAACGCTTGGCCCTCTCCGAATCGGCCAAGTCGGGGGTTTGCTGATCTTCGCTGCGCTTATGGAATAATGGATACCATGAGGCACGTTTTCCATGGTTTCGGAAAACTTCGTCGTGGCGTTCGAAAATATTGCCATTAGGGGGGCCAAAAATCGATCGCTTGCCGACCCAGAAATGACCTCCTGGGCGCTTAACCTCCTCTAAGTTTTGTTGGTCCTCTTCGCTGCGCGTATGGGATAATGGATACCATGACGCACGTTTGCCGACCCAGAAATGACCTCCTGGGCGCTTAACCTCCTCCAAGGCATGTTCAGGTAAATATACCGAAGCTGAGCAAAGATCACTCAACATCAAGACCGCTACAGCGGCGAAGCTAAAAAAACAAAATTAAATTTTTCTTACTTCAAGTGAATGGCTAATATTCAGTACATACAGTTTCAGAGTCAACAAATAAACAATTTTCTACATTATCCAAAATAATTTTTTTTTGAAAATAAATCTACCAAAAAAGCAATATTTACAAAAATATTTTTTATTTTAAATTTGAAAGAATATATTACTTACACGAAAGACAGCTTCGACATTGTTTTAATTGTCTTTTACTCCTTTGATTTGTTGAACCAGTTTGCAACTGATGACTGAATGGAGACTCACATGAGTATTTATACAAAATTATAGTAAATTATTACTTCTTATTATTATTCCTTGTTCCTGCGTATCAAAAACGAGTTCCTGTGATAACAGCAAATTTATGTATTTTTTTCTTTTACAGGAAGTTTTGCGACGGTTTTAAATGTCAATGCAAGTTACACACATATTTTATAATCACATAATTAAAAATTGAGCCTTCTTTTGATAATTATATAATAAAATCCTAAATGAACTCTGTGCGTTAGAGTTTGGAGATTAAATATATTTTGAGATTTAATTAAGTTGTTTTCATGCATCACGCACCAGAATAGTCTGCTTTGATAAACCAGGAAGTTAAAATATCTTTAAATATAATATTTAAAATTTTGATTGTGATTAATTTTGACAATAAAATTGTAGGGTAAATAACATCCAAATTATCATACATTTAAATTAATATCATCTTAACTATTTTTGAAAATAACCAATTTTTCTTTCACGTGATTTTATTCAGGAGATTACGTGCTTTTCTGGAACTAGTAAAATTATTATATCATAAATGAATATCATTTTATGCAATATTCATAGATTACCAATTATATGTATAATTTTGGTAGTTATTTCAAACATATTACTAAATATAAATAGAACAGACGCAATAACTTATACAGTAATTTTTACATTATCACTTGCAGATTTATAGATAAAGGTACTCATCATCTAGTGGTAGAGTCTTAAAGTGATATCGTTGCATTCATGCGTTTGAAAACTGGTCTAATTTTTATAATACATATTAAATTGTCATTTATAATGCGTTAATTATTTGGGTCAAATTTTCTCAAAACTTCTAGCACCTTGCTCTAAAAGTACCCGAATGAACTGGAAAAAAATAACCAGCTAGTGGTTTCTATAGAAAATTTGGTCATCTTTCCATTGTCAAGGTAACATTTTCTGGAATTTTCCATTTTCACTTCGGAAAATTCAAGTAAACTTTCAAACTTAAATATCTCAAAAATCGCACTTTCTTTCGTTTTTATTGTTCCAATGGAAAGCTGAGATCTTTTGACATTTTTTGACATTTAAGCTATTTTTAATTTTTAATTGCTTTTCGGGTTATAAATATGATGTTTGACAACAAATTTGAATTCTTCGTCAAATTTTGCATCAAAAATCGTATTTCAACAATTTTTATATTCACCCTTGGAAATCAGAATAAAATTTGAAAAATAAAATTCCATCTTTGAGAACCTGTGAGGGATGGACCTAGAGAGTGCATACTTTGTTTCAATATCATTTTTTTGATTATCACGTTTGACGTGATACAGCCCGTATGATCAAGAAAGAATGAAAAACGTCAACAGACAGAGTAAGCACAAGGATTTGAATAATTAATTATTTGAATAATTAAAAAATAAAAAAAAACTCGTTTCTCATAATATTTATCACAAGTGTTATAATTTGTAATTTGATGAAGAGCGTGTGAATTGATTTATATGAATTGCTCGAGTTTTCATGTTTTGCTTCCTCATAGAGGAAGCTTTGTGATAGGCGTCAAAATCAACTTTTGATATAGAAGTCATAGGACAATTTCGGATACATATTCAGAAT
>CACVKI010140035.1:0-21200 GCA_902732785.1 Trichogramma evanescens | reverse complement strand
GTTTTAAAATCTGAATACGGCATCAGAAAGGTATGACAAAAACCTATCAAACACAACATTGACTTTTTTCCGTAGGTGATTGTGCCCTTTTTTGAAGAAACGAATACACTTTTCTTGATTTACGCAAAAACAACGCTGTATTTATCTAATTTTTCATTAGTTTCGATGAGGCTTAGAATTGAATTTTTGATAGTTAAATAAAGGGGGGCAGTGGTTTTNGTTTTTACATACCTTTCTGAACAACAAAAAAATTTTTTTGTTATTTTTCCGCTCAACTGCCCGATACGCAAGAATTTAGTGCGTTTTTTTAGCATTCGGCCCCACTGTGCAACGGTCATAAAAGAAGAACTTCGATATATCTCACCGTCGAAAATAGAATACATTATTACTAAAAATAAACTAATACCACTCAATATTGGTGGATCATTACGGACGCGCATCGATTCCGTACTACGAGTGATCAATCACATAAATGACATGTACCTGCGTACAGGGATCGATATTATATGCATTATTATGTACATATGGGTACCGCAAAGGCGGCGAACGCGCGGATGAATAATACGAGCCACGTGCTCTTTCTCATGACGCGCCTTCGTATTGCAACGCGAGATAACGCATGTGTGTGAATATATACTCGCAGTTTGCACGCGGATACATAAAACAGCAGCAGCCGCACAAGTAAAGCGCGGCGTTGGCGGCAGCTCTGCACGCGAAGGGGAGCCTTTGCTCAGTGCGCAGCGGCCATATTTGTATGTTCTGTACTACCTACCTGCTATCGTTGAGTATATATATGAGCAATTTAACAAAGAAAAAAAAAGCTGTCGTTTTAGGAATACAAAAAAAACTTTAGTTAATTCTAGTTATTAAGTATTTACTAGTGGCAACCCCAGTTGCAGAATGCTGAGCAAATCGAAAATTTAAACTCAATATAACAACCTAGTTTCTGATAGGACTGTTTCCTTGATTTTTCATTTAGAAGCATACTCAGGATTGTTTCCGTTAATTATTATTAATTAATATTATATTATATTATTGATATCCTTATCAATAATATAATATAATATTATAATATAGGGTCAAAATAATACTTTTTTACAAAACCGTGCGCACGTATGTCACCGATTTTGACGCGCTTTTGGTATGTTATAGTACATGATAAAAAGTGTTAAAACCAAAATTTTAGACCCCCTCCCCCCTCCTACCCCCCACTTACGGTATAAACGTCTATTTTCTATTTATATTTATTCTGAAGCCCTGAAGTAATTAAAAAATCTGAAAAAATTCAGAAAAATATTTTTCAACAACCCAAACAACCTTTAATTTTTTTAGATTTTTTGAGTGCTTCAGGCCTTCAGATAAAATCATTAAAAATTCTGAAAATCGAGATACAGCTACTTATTGGGATAATAGAAACGAGAAATGCATCGTGGAATGACGAAAACCTATGAAATATTCAAATAAAAATGAGCAAGACACGTGTATCAGCGGAGGTTGATGATTTGCATGTTCTGATATCGCAGCAGTGTATACTTATCAACTCCGATAACTTATGAAATTAAATGCAAACCTATAAACTAACAAAAGCAAATGTTGATATACGAAGTCGGAGTTGGTGTACGTTTAATACGCTGTAGTTAAGGTCGCATCGGTTGCACTCGCAGAACGAATACACTTAATGTGGAAGCAGCTTTAATGTTCTCCGACTTTCTCTTTCACGCGTGCAGGTGCATTAAACGGCATGTACAGTCATAATCTTTTAATTTGGAAACAATTAGAAAGCGTAAATCTAGCGAAGTAGGGGTAATGCTCCTGTTCAGACAAGTGCCGTCGTCATTACAGTTACCTATGTTACGGACACAGGTGGTCCACACTACGCTGGTTCTCCACTTTCTATGCGTAAACTACTTTTTAATGACTCCTACTCTACATAAATCGTTTTACTTGAACCTTTTTATAAAGTCCGTAGTGCATCACCGTAGTCATTTTACATTACGACTCTGAAGTGTAAGTAGCAAAGGAAGATCACCTCGACCGTGTCTTCTTTGCTTTCCATTTAGTTCTCGTTAGAGCATATTCGGTATACGTTACAACGTCGCAGAGGGAAAGAAATAAAATCACCTCGACTGCAGCAAGTGGTTCTCAAGAAAAAAGTTAATATTTTAAATTAGTTTGTGTTTGTGTGTGAGTGCCTAAAACTATGTCGTTGTCCGACGACGAAACCGATGAAATATTTCAGTCTTGCAGAAGTCATGTAGATGATGAAGTCGGTGATCATGATTTCAACCACAAGGGTCATTCCAACCAAAAAAAATTGAATAACTCACGAAAAAATGTCAAAGCGGAGATTGCAGAAGATCGACGTAAAATTTTTTATCATATAAGTGCCTTTTACAGCGAAAAAAATGAAAGACTTCCACATCTCGAGGATCTTTTTCGGCCTGAAGAAATTAAGTGTCTTCTTATGGAATCCGTAAATGACAGGAATGGGCCAGATCCTCATATGGCGAAACAAATCATCAATTTTGCGATCAACACCGGCTACAAAGACGATCCCGACGTCGATGAAAACGGCAATCTATCGCCTCGTCGCACCACAGAATTGCATCATGCGGCTAAACTTAGTGGCCCTCAATGGACTGTCTTGATCCGGGAGTTGTTTAAAATATACAACCAATTTGACGTGAACTACACCAACGAGTCCGGCCTCACTCACTTTCATATAGCCTGTCAGTACGGGGTTAACGATGCCGTTGAAAAATTTCTCAAGCTCGGTCAGGACCCTAACTGCCTCGTACCAGAAACAGGTGATTCGCCACTGCGCTTAGCATTGACTTCGGGACACGAGAAAGTGATGGAATTGCTCTTAAGGGGCGGGGCCAACCCAAATTTGGCCTTCAAAGATGGATCGACTCTTCTGCACAATATTTGCGAGTTGTTGTATGGTGATTATGGCGTGGCGGAGTTATTTTTCAAAATCAACGACGAAATCAATCAGTCGGTGGATATCGATGCCCAGAACAATTTGGGTGACACTGCGCTACACTTGGCGCTAATGCGCGGTCGCAAGAAAGTGGCTGAGTTGTTGCTAAGGAGAGGCTCCAATCCGAATTTGACCAACAAGGATGGACTCACACCTCTGCATATTATTTGCAAGAGAGATTTCGATGACGGCACGGCTAAAGCATTCTTCGACATCAATGACGCCAAACATCAAAAGGTTCAGGTTAATGCTGTGGACAAGTTGGGCCGGACACCGCTTCAATGGGCCGTGGCGAATCTTTTACCGGATGTGGTCGATTTAATCTTACAACATGGCGCTAATCTGATGGGCTTCGTTTTTCCCGATGAGAGTTACTTTGGCGAAAAATTGGAACCGTGGGGTAAAGAGAGGATTCCGGCAGAGAGCGAGGAAAATTTCAAATTGAGACTGGCGTCTGGTGCTCTGGTAGTCGTCGAACGTCTCGAGAAAAGAAGATACATGTTGAACCGAAGCAACGCCTTAACGATCATGAAATTTTTTGCTAGGCATGAATTGTTCGAGAAATCAGCGGATCTTAAAAAATGTTGGTATGAAGACAAGGAATTCGTAAGGGAGGCGCAAAAAGTATTGATAACTCCGATTCTGTCGCTCTGCGACCTTATCCGGTTACAACCCGACGAGGCGGCGCAACAACTCACACATATGGATTACTTCGAGTTCATTTCCAATTCATTGAATTTTCCCAAAAAGCATGGAGAGGCTTGCGCTTTACATCTATGCGAAAAACTATCGAAAGGATTTTTCTGGCAATGGGCACTGGATTCTATCATGATACTGACATGCCTTCCAGTTCGTTGCTGTGAATTTATAATTGAGAAGCTAAGGAACGAAGATTTATATAAAATTTGCTTGGTGGCTACTGAAAACCAAAGCTCAGGATGTCAATGAACATATTTACAGTACTTTTTAAGTGTTTATTGTTATTGTTGAATAATGTATATTTTCCATATCATTCAAATAAATAAATTAAAAATATGAGTTTCTATTTATTTATTTATACCCACATGGCCATTCGAAACAAAATATTTTAAATTGTGTATTCATTACCGTGACATCTTATCGAAACTAAACTTCTCTATACGCACATGAATAATATAAATATAAAAAGAATTCACTATGGCATGATCGAAGAAAATCGTATACTTGGTCAAACATGTTATTTTTAAGAGATTTTGCTGAAAATAGTATTTTCCGACTTAAAAATATTTACAGGCAAAATGCCTATGAAAGACCCCATGAAGTTCTGAACTCATAAAACAAAGAATGATTTTTTATAGAATTGTTCACATATATAGTACTGCATTCAACCTACGAGATGCATCTTGCCGTGTTAATCAACTCGACCGACGACCAGATTATGCTCGCGCAGGGTTATACACGTTTTTTCCGAACGTACCTGCTGAGGTGCGCCATAAAATGCGTGCAACAACAGCGAACTGCGGGCGCAACGAGCCAAATCCGTTCCTTCTCGCGCGTATACTTTTTTTAATTAGCTCGTTTTTTCTTTGTGTTCATAAGCTTGTGACTTTCTTACTTTATAACGCTGAACTCGAGTTGTTCCGTGAATGTAAATCGTATGACTGTCGTGTGCTCTGCGCTGCGCAATTCCACCAATCTTATACGCGAGAGTCGCTCAATTTGCCGCGCGATGCAACACGAGTTCCAGATCGGGTTACATTTACTGCTACACATGCACACGCACATCATAATATGTGTAGAAGAGATATCTTTTCTCGAAATGCATTAACATATTTCTCTAATAATTACGCGTGATACGAATTGAACAAACGATAAAACCAAGTTTTTCTTGTTAATTCGTTTATTAACATCATTTTTACGCGCACATTCTCATAGTTAATTTATTATAAGTTCGAAGCGAAAAGACTGTGTGACAATTTTTTGCAATAGATTTCGTATACGTATGCGTTATTTTAATTTGAATAAGCCAGGCAGCTTCTGCGATCGCACGGCCCGATTAGAGTCGATGAGTTACGCGCTTTTTATTAATGAAGTGAGGAAAGGTGCCTTCTTTATACTAAGAATTTGGTCCTCATTATTTCTCAAAAGCCTAGAACATGAGCCCACGCGGACATGGCAAAAGCCCACTCTAAACTCGTTTCTTCCGTCGTTTTGCCATTTTTATTTTCAAGTATCAATAAAGCACGAAACAATGAATTTCTTTGATTGTTCTATGCAACTTTCGAAAGGCTTGATTTTGTCATCGAGCGTGTATGCAACTCTTAAAATTATTAGAAATTGTAAAAAATAAAACCAAGAACCTGAGTGACTAGGTGTAGATTTTTTTTTCAAATAGTTATGCATGTTAGAGAAATATATAAACGTCTGGGTTCGAGCAACGTATAGCAATGCCAGTAATATATAATATATTTATTCGTTTGGAGGGGCTCGAGAGATGTGTGCGCGGATCCGTGAAATAAGCAAGCGTGCAGCAGCAGCAGCGGCAGCAAATCCCTCGATTGCGGCTCTTATGTGTTGGCTGCTCCGCCGCCGTGTATATAGCGAATATATATATTCGAGCGTACACCGAAGATTACCTAGAGATTATGCGGCTCGATGATCGCTGCGGGACTCGTCCGAGTACAAAGCTTGACTGCTGCCGCTGTGCTTCTTGGCTCTTTTTGCCCATCGCACAATAGGAGGCGGCGGCAGCAGCCAACGCACGCGGCTCCTATGGCCGCTGCTGCTCATTGCGATCTCGGCGCATTTTCTAACGCAACGTAGTTATAAGCTCAGCTGCTCGCTCGTCTGTTTATACGGTGGCCCGCACTCGAATAACTCGCCTGCACTCGCTTCAGCACTGTATACTTCAACCGTGATGAGCTACAAGTATATAATATCTAAGTGCTCATTGTGCACACGAGGACCAGATCGCTAAAGCTTCAGAATGTTCTTTTGCTGCTATATATACTCCGGAAAGATCAAGCGTATGGGCTATAGGTGTACTATTGCGTAAGACGAGTCCGTACATGGATTTATTTTCGTAAATGTACTCATCTCGGCTGCGCCACTTTTGGCAAGACAAATTGAACCATCGACATGAGGCGCGCTCTCTTTTATGAAAAGCGATATTATTACAAGCTCCACTAAGGATGCAAGACAATCGACCGCGAGAACGAAGAAAACGAACGTGAATGGAAAAATCAACGCGGCTCGTGTATTCATTAACCATCGCTGACAGACGCGAATAAACAGGTCAGCTGCAATAATCAATTTCATCGGTCATGATAAACTTGCATGCGAGCCGCGCGCGTCCGTATCGTCCCAAATCACTTTGCCTCCTTGAGGTCTCTATTTTCTTTTCTCTCTTTTTCTCCCTATATATCTAAAGAACATCCTCGAAAATACGAAGCCACGTACATGTGTGCAGTGTTACTTTATCGATTTTATCGGGATCTCGCGTACGAGTATAAGAAACGAGGAAAAAAACAACAACAACAACAGACGGAGAGCGGATCGTCGCACGCGCTCGCCAGGTTTGACGATTAAGAATTCGACGAAGCAAAGTCGCGAATGAGGAGAGCCTGAGAAAAAGAGGAAGAAGACGACAACGACGAAGAAGAAGAGACAACGCATATAATGCAGAATAATACAGTTGCGATCCGGAGTTGAGTTGAAATATCGGATCGACTGTGTGTGTGTTACCTACTCTCTGTTTATCGAGTCGCCCCGCGCGTATAGAGCAGAAACACGTCGTTTGCCGACTGCCTTAACGAGTAATTTTTCAGTGTAATGATATCAACGAAGATTTGGGATTTTAAAACGAAATACTTAAATACACGCGCGTGAGCGCAGGAGCTGGATAGTGCCAAAGCAGCAGTAGCCACGGCTGGGTCGTTCTTTTTTTTCTACGGAATTATTTGACAAGCTCTTAATAACTTGGGCGCTGATTGAGGAACCGGTTTCGATCGTGTAACTTTTCGATTAGCCGAAGACACCCATTACCGACTCTTTTATCATTTTCATTATCGAGTTACTGTGGATAGATCGATCACATTAAAACGCAATTCGAGTAGGCATATATCGATTCGAGAGCTGTAAATATAATATGTATAATGTGCAGGTGACTATTTTCGCATACAATCGTTGGTATTATGCGTAATTCGCATTAGCAGTTCGTTGAACCAGCCAAGCGTATAGAGAATCGAATAATATTGTCTGCGCTGCGAGATCGTCGACAAAAAAAAAAAACGTTTCGGATTAATCCAGCCGAGCTGTTATGACGTAATTGATCCGAGGTCTAGTGCTGTACAGCTTCGAGAGCCTCATGAATTAAAGGCACAACATCATCCGTCGGAGCTGGCAATAGTTGAGAGCAGCTAACCAAATTACGCGTCGGACGTGGGATGATGAAAGGCACGTTTAAGGCTGTATGAGAGAGAAAGAGAGACAGAGAGAGAGAGAGAGCTGCCTCGAGTGCAAAGAAAATACTATAATATAGCCGCGCGGGGCGCCGATCGTTCTGACCCCTCGACGCTGATCTTCTCTCTCTGTCGACGGGGGTGGCAGCGGCAGTGACGGTGGCTGCGTGTGCGCATTCGGGCACGTGCTGCTCTCATGAATCAAGCCGTATTAGAGAGAGAGATAGATAGAAAGCAAAACGAGGCGTACGGGGAAAACTGCAGGATGCTATGAACGACCCGAGTAAATTGGATTTTTCAGCTGTATTCAATTAGGATTGAAAGCTCGGTATCCTCCTGGCCCGAACTGGCATGGAAAATATGCATTCGATATTTTATCAACTTTAACGGACCTCCGGATGACCGATCGATGGAAATAGAATTGCGCTAAATGGCCGTTTCCATTTATGAATTATGTGTGCAGTGGTAAATTTTTCAGCGTGAAAAATGTTGGAGCCGCACGCACCTAAATTACAAAGTGCACGAGACAATAGAAGAAAGTAGCAAGCCGCGTCAGCCGCGTAGGAGTATATAGCGGAGAAAAAGCGCAGCGAGACGCGCATACATATAGCGCACGCAGTGGCGAGTAGAGTCAACGATAGAAGCGACTGCGCAGGGCGAGCTAGCTGTGCAAAAGCCGGTGCTGCGGATCGTTGCGGTGTACCGGAGGCGTGGCCAGCCTCGCGCGTACCGGGACTCGAGGCGGGACTTGGCTGCACGCCGAACGCAGCAGCAGCGGCAGTAGTAGCAAACGCAGAGAGCAGAAGCAGAAGCAGAAGCAGCAGCAGAAAACGCCGATCTTTGACAACTCGGCGCTCACGCTAGGCACAGAGAGCAGACGCGAGCCGTCGTCGCAGCAGCTCGTGGTCGCCGCGCCTCCAGGAGGCCTAGCTCTAGGAGAGGTGTTGTGGACCGGCAGCATGGACAGCAGGCATGGGCCCGGGCCCGAGTGAGCGCCTGATCGGGGCGCAGCGGCTGCTCTGGCTACTACTATGCTGCTCGTGCCGGCTAGCACGGCGGCGCCCTCGGAGCTGCTCTACCAGCTCGACAAGTACTGCGGCGAGAAGGTGCAGCTGCGCAACGCCCAGATACAGAAGACGGTGCGCGAGGTCTGCCGCGTCGTCCAGGACGTGCTGAAGGAGGTCGAGCTGCAGGAGCCGCGCTTCGTCTCGTCCCTCAGCGAGTGCAACGGCCGCTTCGACGGCCTCGACGTGCACTCCCCTACCGAGTTCGAGGTGGCCCTCTACCTCAACCAGATGGGCGTCTTCAACTTCGTGGACGACGGCACGCTGCCCGGCTGCGCCGTTTTGAAGCTCAGCGACGGCCGCAAGCGCTCCATGTCCCTCTGGGTGGAGTTCATCACCGCCTCGGGCTACCTGTCGGCCCGCAAGATCCGTGCGCGCTTTCAGAGTCTCGTGGCCCAGGCCATCGACAAGAGCGCCTACCGCGGCAGCGTCCAGCTGCTGGCCGACTCGAGCGAGGTACGCCTCAAGGTGCGCGAGCGCTACGTCGTCCAGGTGACCCCGGCCTTCCGCTGCTCGGGTGTCTGGCCGCGCTCGGCCGCCCACTGGCCGGGTGCCGGGGCGCCTTGGCCCTCGCCGAGTCTCGCCGCCGAGGTGCGAGCCGAGGGATTCGACCTGCTCTCCAAGGAGTGCGTCGCCGTACAGGCCAAGCCCTCGGCCACCGATGGCGACGCCTGGGCTCTGAGCTTCGTCGAGGCCGAGGCTCGTCTCCTGTCCAACGGTTGTCGACGTCGTTGCCTCGACATACTGCGCACTCTGAGGGACAGGCACCTCGACTTGCCTGGAAATCCAGTGACCGGCTACCACATGAAGACGTTGTTGCTGTACGAGTGCGAGAAGCACCCGGCCGAGACCGACTGGCACGACTCCTGCCTCGGTGATCGAATCAACGGCATATTTTTGCAGCTCATTTCGTGCCTGCAGTGCCGGAGATGTCCGCATTACTTCTTGCCGAACCTCGACCTTTTCCGTGGCAAGTCGCCCAGTGCCCTCGAGAACGCGGCTCGTCAGGTGTGGCGATTAACTCGAGAACTCCTCATGAACATTCGTGCGCTCGAGAAGCTTTAACTCACTGTTCAGTGCTTCGAGGCTGCAACTATTTTTGTCGGGACTATGGTGCAAACATTTTATTCAAGTCTGTTGTGTCGACGATTCGATGCGAACCTTACGATTAAGACAAATCATTTTAGTCACTCGCGTGCATGAGCGCGAACATTGAACGATTCGATATGATTTCTACGTGTGTAGTGCAATTTCTTACACTTTGCAATCGAAACTAAAACTGATATTAACATTCCTATAAGTGTTGTTTACGCGATAATTGGCATTTGTGATTTACTAATGTAATTTTATTTATATTTAGTATTATGATTCTGTTCAATGTTCATCTGAAGATGCGAAAATCAAGTGAAAATAATCATTCTTTAACTTATCTGTAGTAACAATGACGTTAAAAAAATCTCTATTGGATTCTAGTAGATTACAAAAGTCTCAACATTTGTAATTAACATTACAAAAATATAACTGTTACAGACTACAGCATGAGTGTTTTCAAATAATTATTTTCAGCATCTTTTCAAGTATTAATTTTTAAATTATAGCGGACGTGTTAGTAAAGCTTCTGCGAGAGAAAACTTGAAACTACGTGCAAAACATTTTATTTATTTTAAAAATATAAGCAGATTTTTTATTTTATAATATATTTATATATTAATGCGTTGTCATAACTATGTCCTAATTGTAATAAAAGTTTACTATAAAAAATTTGTTAAATCATTTTTTGCCTTGGAATTATGTAGGTAGAGAAGATTAAAAGTACTCAAGCACCCAATCCTACGAGGAAAAAAACGAATACATGTTTTACCAGGTTTAATTCAATGCAATAATACATGTAATACTCAATTCTATTTACAACAATTTTCTTGTACAATCAGATGTGTCTTTTTACACGTTTAATCATAAGTCAAACGGAATTTTTGTGAAACTTGACTGGATTTTATTTATGTAAGAAATTATTCAGTTAACTGATGGCTCGAAATTTCTATTAAATATGATTTTTATAAAAATTTCCTTTGAAAATGAATACTCTCAATTATTTCTCTTTAGTAAACATATTATTTGTATAATTTATAGAAGACAAAAAAGTTTAATTAAATTCACGTGGACTTGAATATAAGCTTACATTTGCTACGTACACTTATCAAAAGCACTTTGTCATCATTTGATTTGTTCGATCGTTTAGCGTAAGCTTTCAAGCCTTTGAAAGCCTGTTAATTATAAAATTTCTATTTTAGAATGAACAACGGGTGAGAAAATCCCCAAGCTCTCTCATAAAGTATAGAATTCTATTGAGCGCGCGGCTTTTGAAATCAAATTTTCTGTCGCGTTGTTTAATAAAATTATGGTCGCATTAATTTGATTCACGGGCTACGTCGCTGAAAAAAAATTCTCTCGAATTATTCCGCAAAAAGATTTATGGATGAATTAGTTTTATTCGATATGTACTTTCTGCGCCGAACAAAGAGGAACCTACGCGCATCGTGGTCATATTCTCGAAAGCATCGTGCAGAAGAGGAGAGCAGCACCAAACTCGCCAAATGGAAGTGGCGAATAAATTTTTGTGCGAAAACAGTCGAGGAGCGAAGTGGTCGAATTACGATACGAGATAAGGCAGTGTATAGCAGCCATGTTGAATCGACCCTCATAGATAAATTCAGCGCAGTCAGAAGAGGGAGTTCAGTTCGGGCTTTTGCGAGTCCGGAGAGAAACACAGTAAAAAAAAGGCAACAAACGAGCGGATACGACGTGGGCTCGCGATGTCGCATAATTTTCGCCGAGCTCAGCAGGCAGGCAGGCTGCAGTCAGGCTTCTCTCTCTCTCTCTCGCTGTACGGCACTCGCATGCACATATATCTGCCTCGGAACACGTAGTGGCGGAGGAGGCCGCCGCCGCCGGTGGTGCGCGGCACATAAACTACCAGCCTCGCCGCCGAGTGCCGGTCTCTCGAGCTTCCCTCGCACTACTATACACGCGGCATAGTATATAAACGGAGCTGCTGCTGCTGCTGCTACGAACGAAGGGCTGCTAACGGATCGATCCTCGCGGCAGCGTCGGTAGCGAGCGAGGTGATAAAGGGAGCGGCTCGGGTCCGACCCCCCTAGACAGTCGATTGGTCGGCAGCTTTGGCTTGGGAGTCGAGTCGGAGGCGGGGCTAGCGACGCGGCGCGCGAGCGGCTTTGTGGAGCGGTGGTGGCTCGGTGGACGCTCGCCAAAGTCAGCTCGAAATCGCGACGCAGTCGG
This sequence comes from Trichogramma evanescens, assembly GCA_902732785.1. NCBI lineage: Eukaryota > Metazoa > Arthropoda > Insecta > Hymenoptera > Trichogrammatidae > Trichogramma > Trichogramma evanescens. The sequence goes on along the minus strand of CACVKI010140035.1, from coordinate 9,417 downwards.
CGCTCCGCATTCGTCAGCTCGGAATCGCGCCGGGCCGCACGAGGCTCTTCCATCTTCTTCTTCTTCTTCTTCCTCTTCTTCCTCGTTCTTCATTGTGTCGTTGCTCTTCTTCTTGCTCTCTCTGCGCACGCCAGTGAGGTACGCGGCAGTGCCTGTCGACGATATAACATGAGTGTCGAGTGAAGTGAGTTTCAGCAGTTATAGTTGTTAGTTTTTGGTGGTCGCGCACGAGCGCGTTAGCCGCTGCGTCGAAGCGAAATATCAACAAACACACACGGCATCAAAATGTTAGTACCCGCGGAGATGTTGAGTTCCCAGTCGAAGATGGTGTACCAGCTTAACAAGTACTTCGGCGAACGCGTCATGAGCCGCAAGGCTCAAGTGGCCAAGACCATTCAAGAGGTCTGTCGTGTCGTTCAGGACGTGCTCAAAGAAGTCGAGCTGCAGGAGCCCCGTTTTATCTCGTCGCTAAACGAGTACAACGGCCGCTTCGAGGGCCTGGACGTCATCTCGCCGACGGAATTCGAGATCGTCATCTATCTCAATCAAATGGGCGTGCTGAATTTCGTGGACGACGGCACGCTGCCCGGCTGCGCCGTTTTGAAGCTCAGCGACGGCCGCAAGCGCTCCATGTCCCTCTGGGTTGAGTTCATCACCGCCTCGGGCTACCTGTCCGCGCGCAAAATTCGCTCGCGATTCCAGACCCTGGTGGCGCAGGCCTGCGACAAGTGCGCCTATCGGGACTCGGTGAAGATGATCGCCGACACGACGGAGGTGAAGCTGCGCATTCGCGAGCGCTTCATCGTGCAGATAACGCCGGCGTTCAAGTGCGCCGGTCTGTGGCCACGCTCGGCCTCGCACTGGCCCATACCGCACATACCCTGGCCCCATCCAAACCTCGTTACAGAGGTCAAGACCGAGGGCTTCGACATGTTGTCCAAGGAGTGCATCGGCCTGCAGGGCAAACAGTCGGCCATGGAAGGCGACGCATGGGCTTTGTCGTTCCTCGATGCCGAGAACAGACTGCTGCAGGGCGCGAGCAGACGAAGATGCCTGAGTATACTCAAGACTCTGAGGGATAGGCACCTCGACTTGCCCGGCAACCCCGTGACCAGCTATCACATGAAGACGCTGCTGCTGTACGAGTGCGAGAAGCACCCCCACGAGGCCGAGTGGGACGACATTTGTTTGGCCGATCGTCTGAACGGTATATTTCTGCAGCTGATCTCGTGTCTACAGTGCCGGCGTTGTCCGCATTACTTCCTGCCGAATCTCGACTTGTTCAAGGGAAAATCGCCCAGTGCCCTCGAGAACGCGGCCAAGCAAGTCTGGCGATTGACGCGGGAACTGCTGACCAACAGTTCGGCCCTCGAGAAGCTCTAGTTTCCTAGTGTTTTTTGCATGCTCGTGTGCTTTTTTTAAGACTTTGATTCTGTGATCATATGTGTGCGCGACAAGCGGCGCGTCTCTCAGCGAGTGTCGCGCGCTAAAGTGCGATACATATAATATTGCTATTACGCATAAAAATATAAATGAATTTATTTATTTATTATCTTGTACTACTTTTATTAGCGTTTTCGAATTTTAGTGCCATAAATACTGATTATTCGAGTGTGTTACGAGGTTCAGTGGAATTTCTGTTGTTGTGTTATGTTTAGTTTTCAATATGTAAAATATATCGTATTTAACACGCACGCCCGAAGAAAACACCCTCAAGTCAAAAGAATAAAGTGTGTTTTCGTTGTTATAGTGTAGTTACATTTTTCGTGTCAAATATTTGAATGGTTTCGGACTCAAGTGTTGACTCGATAACAAACAATCTACGTCAAAGAATTGTAAAAAAATGCTTTACTATTTGTTTTAAATGTAAATTAAAGAAAAATACATGTTCGAACCCTCGTTTGAAAAATTTCTAAACGACGGTGAAAAACATCTGACTGATTTATCAAAAAGAAAAAAAACATTTCTAATTCACTTTCGATCTAGAATGTACGGAACTTTAAATAACGAAAATTGAGAGCTTTTTTAAAAGGTTCTCAATAACTCATAGCAAACTCACGTATTTACTAAGAATAAAAATTTTGCTTTAAAATTCAGTCATTTTTATATACATGATATTTGTATAACTTTGTATATAAACATAGTATACAGATGTAATAAATTACATAAACTTGTAATTAATTTTAAAAATACACTAGAACTATACATTAAGCTTTTACTGTTATTGTCCTAAATTTTCCTCTTTCATTGCAAAAAAACTGAAATTCATTAAAAAAAAAAAGGAAATTATATAGTTGTCTAATGATTTCAAACCTACACACGTATTCAACTCAATTGCTACTTATTTAAAAAGCAAACAACTTTGTAAAATGTGGTTAACACCTGAAATCAATTATGTTTTGTTCCGACGGATCACTCATGATCCTTTAAAATAGTGCCGAATTATTTATCAATATTTATTTTTGGGAAACGAATTAAATTTTGAGTCGGTAAGTTCGTTTTATGCATAATACAGTTCATTATTAATCTTCCGAATTCATCTTTTGGTTTATAAAAAATGCTACTAGAAGTCTACGAGGACCCGAATGAAAAGGAAGTTCAGTTAAGAAGTAAGAATTATTAATTCTTTGAATTTTTTATAAAAAAAATTTTTAAATATCATATTGTCAGTTTAAATATTTTATTAATAATTTGGAAAATTGTTTAAAAAATTTAACTTTAATAAACATAAACTTTTTAGTGTCATTTAGAGTGCAGATATAATTTTTTGCATAATGTTTAAAATTATTCCACCCACTATTTAAAGAAAATATTTTTAGACGTTTTATACAAAAAAATATAAGAAACGTTTATATTCAAAGCTTCAGAGTAGCCCATTTGAAAAAAATCGAGTTTCATTGGCATGAGCGAAATTTGATCCTCCTCGTATCAACCACTAGTTTTAAATATTAATATACGCTAATATCAAAGAAAATCATTTGAATATAAAAAATCTGCTGGGTCTATAATTTAATGCCTGTGGAATAAAATTATTCAATTACAACCGCGATCGGATTACCGAGACGAATTTATTACGCATCATGGTTAAACTTATTAAATAAAATGCGTATGTTTGCGTGTTAAGTTTGTATTATTTTGATTCATATTACTTAAATTCTATTGTATAATTATGATATTTTCCAACAGCGACTAAAAAAAATTACAGACTACTTTCAAGTTTACAGTAATTACATTAAAATAATAAATTAATAATAAAATAAGTACAAATGTTGCGAATGAACATTGCAGAATTTGTTCGACGTTCTTTGACACACAAGTCAAGTTGATTGAAGCAAATTAAAAACTTGTTGACGAATAAAAAAAATTAAAACGCGATAAAGGACATTTTACACTTAACGTTTATCAATTTCGAACTCGCGAGCTAGCAGTTTATATTGTATTCCCAACGACACAAAGAATGCAGTCCTCAGATGCATAAATAAAGCGAAAAGAAAGATGCTAGCATTGGGCGAAAAAAAGGAACGTTTTATAGCCGAAGACGATATTAAACAAACGACGTTCATTGTTTCTTGGGAAGATTAGCGAGCCGCGCACGGTCGTCGTCGGTCGCAGAGCCGCAGCGTGTGCTGTGCATGTCTCCCGATTTTATTGGGACGTTTCGGGGAGTTTTATATGCGAAAATAAGCTTGAAAAGAAAGAGAGGAAGAGAGGAAGGCAGGTATAAAGAAAGTAAGAGAAAAAGAGACGGAGGACGATGCAGAGAAAAGAGAAAGAGAAAGAGAGAGAGAGAGAGAGAGAGAGAGAGGACTCGAGTAACGCGATACTCTGGCTCGCGCGCGCGCGCGCGATCGCAGCTCCGAGAGATCTTGTTTCTCCCTTTTTTTGCTTGCTCACGTTTTTTTTCTCTCTCGTTTCCCCGGCTTTTTCCCTTTGCTTCTTTGCGTCGCCATCATCATCGTCGTCGTCGTCGTCGTCGTCGTCGTCGTCGTCGTCCCTTATACATACACACGCGCAGCTGACACTATAACCGAGCGATGGTGCTCGCAGCGTAAACTACCTTTATATTATATACATGACCAATGTGAACGAGCATAGCGCAGGTACACACTTATATACTACTATACTCGTCCGAGCTCCGCGGAACGAGATCAGCGCCCGATAAGGCCCCCATGGGAGCGGCATGTTACGGGCCCGCTTTTACACGCGGCTTCATATATTTATATATAGTACGTGGATAATATATATAGGATAATATACGTGTGCTATCGTGCGTCCAAGTTCGCTCGGCTAGCTATGCAAAGCCTGCGTATATATCTCATCTTGTCTTCGTTCCTCCGTGTCCAGGCTTTTAGCCTCGTATAATAATGGCAAATACTCCGCAGCATCGTGTATAGGTATAGTGCAAAATTTGATACGCAGCTCTAATGCTCGTGAGAGGAAAATACCGAATTGCTTTATTTCACTTCATGAGTGCCTCGCGATTCATCGTATTCGTTTTTAGCATCCGTAACTGCGCGCGTCTACGCGACCCAGACGCGCGACTCGAATAGCGCTACTAATATAATCGTATCGCGGAGATGAGATAGGCCAATTTACTACACCGCGAGCCATTCAGCGAGAAATATCGCGGCTCGCCTCGTTATAATGTAATATTTCCGAGGGCATTGCGAATCGTCCCAAACGCACTGCGAGTACACAAGTTGAGCTAGTATCTTTTCTCGCATGCATAGAGGCGTGCGTGCTAACTGCTCGCCAGAGTCACGAGCTTTACGAGCGAAACCACTTAGAGTGTATCGCTTTTGTCGGCGGCTGGAAGGGGCAAGGACGAAGAGGCGAGCGAGAGAGCAGAGGCGGCGGCAGCGCTGGTGGCGCATTAGTATGAAACATTGATGCAAAAACTCCTCTGCGCGTACATTATATAAGTATGTATAAGCTCGCACTAGGCGGACACGTGCCGCGCGCGCACAGGTAATTTTACTATATTTATATTTTCCTCCAAAGTAGCTGCGAGCCTACCACGCGCGTGCCTGCAAGCACATACTTAAGCGAGATAAGACGTACACGATATTATGGGCCCGTTAAATTATTATCGCGTATACGACGAGTTCGTTCGCCGTAAAATGAAGAAAGTAGCCACTCAGGCGCGATAAGCCAGCTGTTGCCACCGACGCGACCGCAACTTATCGTGGCTTCCGTTTTTCACGATCAACTCGAATATTCGTCGTGGTGTCGGTGATATTCAAAAGCTCAAATAAAAAAATTAATTTTTACCACCTTCGTTAACAAGGCGGGAGAATTCGTGACCCCGCAGAATGACTGCAATCGTGGTTATCGCGCGAATTCATCTTTTATTTTGTTGTAAATTTTGTTGTAAAACTTGTGTTGCTCCAATAAATAAGTTTCCCAATTGGTTGGACAATTCCTTTTATAAGTATAGCTATAAACATTTCCACGGTATAATAATAGCGTCGAGAATATTTGATACTCGTCGAGGGAAAAAGAATTGCCGCGTCCTCCGCACGCAGTTTATACTGTCAAGAGTCACGACAGCAAGTCCAGGCAGGCAGGCAGCAAAAGACAGGGAAAAGACTGCTACGTAGCCGCGCGTTATCCAGGCGCACAGCCTGTACAGTATTTGAAGTTTTAATTGGGCCCGTGCGAAAGCATATCTGACTTCGTTTATCTCGCTGCTGCAGCGGCGCGCAGCTTTATACGACGCGCGCGCGCGCGTATAATTGGTTTATGCGAGCGGTATATACAACGTCGCACAAAATTGTCGCGCGGCAGCAATCGTGCTGGCAGATGCTATATAAGAACATCGCATAGGTAAGACGTCAAATCGTACCGTCGCTGACAGGTGTTGAAGAATAGACTCTGTCGAGGCTCGAGCAACGCGGCATATTTCAGTCTCGCAGGCCGACTCAACACCTCGCTCGAGATCGCGTCGAGCCTCACGGCAGCTCGCGAGAGCGGCGACGATATAATGCCGGTCGTTCGCCGCAGCTCCGCAGTCCAGGGCATCGAACGACTTTTTGCCCAGCGTGCGCAATCCAGCGCGATACTTTTATTCACTGCCGTGTGCGTGCGTGTATGTGTATACGCGGAGCGGCGAGCTTTGTTCTTTCCCTTTGGCTTGATCGGTCGCTCTCGACACCCTGTCCGCGCGCGTTTCGGCAATATATATTACGATCGCATACGGCGCGTACGGTATGGATCGCACACACAAGAGTCGACGACGAGTCGACGCGATCGCGATCCTTTTATTCCTCGACTGCTGCAGTGCGACGAACGAGGCCCGCAAGCCAAGAAGGTATAAGGCAGGCATGCCGAGCGTTTATCGCGCGCTCACGGCATGTGCGCGAGTCCGAGTCTTCGGATCTTTTCTTTTATCCGAGACCGCCGCGAGCCGTGCCGAGCGCGATCGCCTATATAATATAGGGTATAGCGGCAAAAAAGCCGAGCTCGAGCTGAGCCGTAAAAGACGCGCGCGTACGCGTCTCGAGTGCGACATCCGTTGTTGCGCGCGCGAATAACTCGGATCGTCGACGCGAGGCTCGCGGTTTATTCGCCCGTAGCCAGGTCCTATACACTACTCTAAAGTATGTTTATTAGGTGTCAGCTCCTCTTCTTCTTCCATAGGGTGCTTTGTCAGATTTTCCCCGTTCGCTCGGCGTATAACTCGTTCCCCCGGCCGACTCCAAACGTAATTATTGAGCTATCCGTCCGAATTTCGCTACACCTCGTTGTCCAATTATTTTCTATTTGGCAATTTCGCTTTTATATACGAGATTCGATCCCGGGAAGACTTGGGATCTCGAGCTAAAGTTTCATCAACGCGCGAAGCTTGCACAATACATATTTTACGAGGTAGAGCGCGCACATGCCTAGGTCGAATGAATCAAGATAAATGGTGCGAAGTTATAGCACGATGGGCAACGCAAAAATGAACCATCCTGTGTTATGCGACTACGCGTTTCTCAAATAGATTGTGAGTAGTGTTGGACTATTCAAACAAAACCGAAACATAAATTTTCTTTAACAAGAAAGAAAGAAAGAAATAAAAAGGATTAAAAATTGTTTATTTTACACCGTTTGTGTTTTACATTAATAGATGGATTAATCAGAGCGCGGGAAAGTGTAATATTCTCATGAATACAAAGTGCCAACAACACTCGCGAGTTAATCTCGACAAAAATACCAACACCTTCGGGAACTTTTCACTCGCGCGCGGCGAGCTTTCTCACGGCGATTTACGCGCGGTTAAAATACAAGGCGCGAAAAGCCGTCATCGCGACGCGAGCAAGTATAAAAAGTCAAAAAAGCTTAAAAGCACCTAATCCGCGCGAAAACCAACAAATCAGATTGCCACTCGAGGGCTTGTTTACCCAAGCTCTCGAGTACCCTAGATGCCACATATAAAAGCCGTAGTAGTAGTACATAATGTACGTAATGGCGTCTAGCATCGGGAGTACTATTCGAAATCGAATTCAAATTTGATTAGTTTCCGAAAGGAAGGGGGGGACTCTCGCAAACTTCAGCCTAACAGAGATTTATGTTTCGACGCGCGACTGCGTCCGACGAGGAAAGCCCCACTGCGTATACACCTACTACTATATACGTAGTATTGTATATGATATATACGCACAGACACACACACTACCCAAACAGCACATGTATACATAATGCGTTGCGTTGCTCTCAGAGATATATAGTCGCATTTTTTGGACTCGCGACTGCGACACTTTGTATCTGTATTACGGCTCGAGTGGGAAGTTGAGAGTTTATCACTCGGTAAAACGGTCCGGCGCGCGCGCGGGCAGACTCTATTTTTGTACATTTAACCACGAGCGCGGCTCGTGTCCCGACGCTTACGAAAAAAAAAGACGCGACAGATGCAGCTGCAAAACCTGTGCGCATGTATGTGGTGTATACATATAGCCTTCTGTTTCAGTTCCGAATTCGTTTTATTTTTTTGCGTGCAGATATTCAACCTCAAATTGCCGAAAACACATTTTATTTTTTATTTTTTTTTTTTTAGTTTTAAACAAATGTAATTTCATTTTAAAAAAGTTTCGCACGTCGAAAAAAGTATACACGATTTGACAAATAACTTGTAGCCAATATTCGCGCCACGAGATTAAAACGAAAACGTCAAACAGAAAAAAAAAACATTTCACATCCGCAATTTTCCAACTTTGTGCTTTTTAATTTACTTTTATTCTCAACTCTCTGATGTAGCACTACATACTGCACTATGTTTAATGCAGCCTTTTTTCAGATCTGGTACGTGAGCATCGGTTCTTTGATATCAATAAACATACTATACGACACTAAGTATATTGCTTGTTTACAGTTTTATAACTTCAAAGAGAAAGAGAGACGTTTATACATATTTAATAAAAGGCCGCGCGCACTGCTGCTTTGAATTTTGATGCACTACCCACGGTGCGCAGGATAAATTTATATTTGTCCGCATAAATCATTTTCAGTCTAAATCCACATCAAGCGCAAGATACAAGGTATGCGGAATTTTTCAAATTGAATTTAAACTGCTTGAAAGCAAGAGGTTTCGCGGGAGACGCCACTTTCAATGAGCCAGTGTATTTTTGCGCCATAATTAATTCGTTGAATTGAAGCTACTGGTTTAAAACAGTTGGCTATTTGAGTTGTCTATGACTTTTATACGTCTAAAGAGGTTTTATAAGGTAGCATCGGTCGAAAGAATCACAATGTTGATTTCATACCCCAAAAAAGCAGGTAGTCATGGATATTCAAATCAGCTCGTAAAGTACGTGCACAAAATGACGTGTTCTTACTTGCAAGGGCGCAACTTGTTAGTTTTCACCAGATAAGCATTTCTTCGATAGGCATCAGTGTTAAGTTTCGAACTAAATATTACATAGGAAAAGAGAGCGGCAAAATCGCGGTGTAGGCGGTAGAACTCAACCGAATGCAAATTAATATATTCCGCGCGCGCAGTCCTTATTCCGCAGTCGAGCTCGTGGCCGCTGCATCGCGCTTATATTATGTGCCTTTATACCTGAAACAAGAGATAGAGACATTCGAGAGTAGAATTTCGTCGATTTGGACTCCGTGGCGCAAGATCGTGAGAACCGTGCATATAATACCGGCCAGCAACAGCAGCAGCAGCTCTCCTCCGCTCCGCTGCTCGATGAGAACGGAACGCTCGCGTCGTTTTAATTCTCGTCCGCGCGCGCTGCATGTTGAGTATATTCAAAAAAGGCAGGAGAGCTAACATTCTTCGATTCCGAAGACTACATGCGCCGCGCAAAATAAACATTTTGCCGAGTATAAATTTCACGATTTTGCTTCCTCATAGAGGAAGCTTTGTGATAGGCGTCAAAATCAACTTTTGATATAGAAGTCATAGGACAATTTCGGATACATATTCAGAAT
>CACVKI010140033.1:2660-21649 GCA_902732785.1 Trichogramma evanescens | reverse complement strand
AAGACCTTTAATTTGACGGGTTTGAATTTTTATTTACTTAAAAATTGCGGGCTATAGAGCCATTTGAATATTGCTGGAAAGAAGCGGTAAAAATAAATTTAAATCGAATTTAAAAACCTTCAAGCGACTGGCGGCACGGGTTATCTCAATTTATATGAGCTAAAATTTTGCACAGATTATTTTTTTGGTACATAGATCACTTTTCCGTTTGGTCCGGGCGAAATAAAAAAAATTTTTTTTTTTGCTTCCAGTCTAATATACACGTCGATCGACTTTTAGAGTTGCGAGCTTGCGAGCTTGCAGCAGCTAGATAACCGTTATGCGAGTCTGAGTGTGCGAACGAGCTCGCGCGGATTCGGCTCTCGCGCCTGTATATAGGTATGCGCGTAGAAGAGAGAGAACGAGAACTAGAGAGCGAATCGATGAGTCGAATAATTGTTTACGGATCGCTGCGCGAATTTAACCCCGCCGAGATTTGATCGTCGAGCTCTGCACTGCAGGCAGGCAGCAGCAGCTATTATATATACCTTAACGGCGAAAATGTATCCCTCCAGTCGATCGACCTTTAACGATCGGATCCTGTACATGCCATTTTCTTCGTTTCATTTCCTATATAGAGCTCTTGTACCACAGTCTTCTCATTTTTATATCATTTCTAGAGAGAGAGCTTGCACTACAATATGTGTCACGGTATTGGATACATATTCACCGACACACACACTCGCATGCGAATAGAGTATGTACTTATCGACGTCATCGCTATACCACCGCCGCCGCCGCCGCCAAGGAGGGTGTGTGCATAGACGCGTTCGTATCAAAAGGCACTTGCATCAGCAGCACGGGGAGCACATGATATATATATAACATCCACGCGACGCCCCGCTCGCTTATAGGGAGAGGAGAGAAAGTGGAGCCGATGACCTCTAGACGCGTACACATACACTCGTGTGTATGTGTGTGTAAGTGTATGTGACGGGCACGACGCCCTCCGTATAATAAGTCTCTCTCTCTCTCGCTCGCGTTCACACACATACCTACAAAATGTGCGCGATGTGTGTACCAAAGCTCTCCGCGCGGCAGCGCATCCAACAGAAATAGAATGTATGTGCAAGCTCGTCGTCGTCGTGTGCAGCGCGCCGCGACACGTATTCCCTCTTTCTCTGGAGCGCGACCGAGAGAATGAGAGGCGCAGCCTTTCACTACTACCGCTACCCACGAGTCTATACACCTATTTATGAATTAAAGCTCCGCGACTCGCTGCTCGCTCGACTTGTTGTATGTACACCGAGTAATTAGCTTCTTTTCTCGCGACTGGGCGTGTTAATTGAACTTGAAAATCGGTCATTATTATGCACGCGCGATTATATACATATGCGAACGTGCCTAAGCAGCTATATAAGCGAAGTTCGTAATTCATCTGTCCATATATAACTCTCGCGAGAGACAGCTGCAGCAGCGGAGGGAAAAAGCGAGGTATTTAAGAGAAAGTGTCTCGTCGTATATATGTATTATATATGTGACGCGCGAAGCCTAAAAGAATTGCGCAGCAGAGACGAGCGAGCGATCTTGACATTTCGGAGCCATGCACTTGGTAGCAGCAGCAGCAGCAGCGATGAAAAAAAAGAGCTCAAGCATACGCTGCATAGACGGCGTTAATATACGCCGCGCGACGGTGAATCGCCAGCGGGGGCTTGGTTGGAGCAAAGAAAAAAAATGTGCCTCGTCTCCGAGCGAGCTTTTCACGAAAAACGATGCGACTCGACGAGTGAAAAAAAAGAGCCGCTGTATATGGAGTGCGGCTATACAGATCGACGGGTGTACGCCGGGAGCTTTTCTGTGTGCGTGACGCGGGCTGCATCGCTATGTATGATGCAGAGAGGGAGACAAAAAGTCTCACGCACGTTACGGTATACCGAATAATATATACAGTTTTTTTTAATTGAATTTTTTTTATAGGTGCGTTGCTCGTTCGTTGCTCTGCCGTGTCACAGCTTGTAACTCGCAGCTCGCGGCGTTGGTTATGATTTTATATCAACGCGTTGACGCAAAAGCCTGTCTCTTGCTCGCACTTATTTTACCTCGCGTCAAGCACGATAATGGCGGCTTTGGGTATACTGACACGTCATCAGTTTTAAATTATTTACTGCGAAATGACTTACTTCATTACATGTTAAAAACTACGTTTCGTTCATTCCAATAGCTTTACCGCAGTCAATTGTTACTTAAAGTGTTGCGATCGAAATAAATGAAATACAAAAAATTGAATTCATTAATTTGCTAACGTGAAAATATCTCTCCGCGTTTTAATTTTATCCCAGCTCTTTTTTTCTCTCTCTCTCTCTCTCTCTCTCTCTCTCTCTCTTCAGAATCCTCCACAACTCGAGTGGGCGCCGCACCACCTGCTACATATATACCGGGCGAGCTTGCAGCGCACGAGTTCGCGTACTTGTTAAAACACGAGCGCGAATCAAGCTGTATATAAACTCCTGTATGCGGCTGCGGCTCGCAGCTGGGATTTTTTCGTATAATCGCAAGCTCTCTCTCTCTCTCTTTTTACGCATATGCATTCGTGTAACGCACAGAGAAGGTTGCAGCGAATTTTTTCCCTCTCTCCTCTTCTCGCGCTCGACGTACCTAGAACTCTGCGAGCGATAAATAAGACGCACTCGTGCGTGCGTGCGTATGCAGTAGAAGCAGAGCGGGAGCTTGCGAGAGCTTTTTTCGCGTCGATCGCACCGCAAGTACTTGTGTATGATGTATATTTATATATATAAAAGTGAGAAAGAGAGAGAGGGAGCTAAATATATTATTTTACACGCGAGAAATATAAAAGCGCCAATGCAGGGGCTATTACGAGCGCATTGCGGAGACTATATAGCTCTCGCGTACATACGTATATATACCGAAGGAACGAGGCGCGAGGCGAGTATCTGGACACGCGATTTACGAAAGCTCCGATAATATACGTTTACACTTACACTCATACACACACCTACAATCGCACCAGTACATATAACAAGTGTACGAAGCTTTAGTAATCCTTAGCTAGGAAAAAGCTCGCGAGTTAAGCTCGAGCATCGTGTCATCCGCAGTTACAGGAGCGAGCGAGCGAGCGAGGAAAAATAATCGCCCGCAGACACACAGGATACTACACGACAACGACGACGATTATTATTAGATTCTCTCAGGCCGATTTGGAATTGTATACATCGTACATAAATCCGAATGCCTTCTGCACTCGTCCGTACTACGTATATGTGCAAAAAGCTCGTGTATATAATATTGACCTTGACTCCTGACCTGCCAGTCCCGCGCGCGCGACACACTGCTGCTGCACGACACAGCTGCAGCTGTGCAGCTAAGCTGGACTGCACTACGTGTGCACTTAGTGTCAATCTCACTCTGGATCGGTGAAAAATTTATGCGATTCGACAGCCGCAGCAGCGGAGCGTACCCAAGTGTACATAACACATGTCCGACGCGGAGTAGTAAAGCTGCGAGTTTCGAATCTCTCTCTCTCTCTCTCTCTCTCTCTCTCTCTCTGGAAGTCAAATCGAGTAGCTGTCCATACGTGTGTATACAACGATATCGTATATAGGCTCGAGAGCTTTCGCGCGCGATCGCGATATTATTGTACGAGCTCTCCGAGATAAGGATGTAAGACGTGTGTTTTTGTACCTATACACGAGCTCGATCTGGCCCAGAATTGTATATATTGTAGCCTAAATTGTGGCGCGCGGGTACACAGCTGTGTACCCTGTGTGCGCGCGCGCTGCAGCTGCACGTATGCAACTTTTATTCAATTTGCATAGATGCGATCGCTCGCTGCTGTGTGCAATGCGGCGCAGACCCGAGGGCTTGGCTCGCAGACTTTATATTTCTGCTGCTAGCGTGTGCAAAAGCTCTCGCCGCAGCATACACACACTGCGCCAACCCCCGAGTCTATATAAAGTCGCCACGCTCGTCTAGTCTCTCTCTATAAATGTATATAAGCAATCGGTATAATGTACCGAGCCCTGTCTCTATCTCTCTGTATATCCGCGTGTATCGCCGCAAACATACCCTGCACACACGTACACACACGTGCGCGTTCTAGATTCCTTATTTCTCCGAGTTATAAATACACACACATACACACTTGCCCTATTGCTCAAACCGAGATATAACCAATCGATTAGACGAGCTGTACCTCATGTAACGTTCCGCGGTCCTAATAACGTGCCATACACGTGAATTGATGACCGTAGAAAAATGAGTCGCTCTTTTTCCTTTTTTTAATGTATATACCGAACAACCCTCCACGTCGCGTATATCGAGGGTTGTAGCAGAGACGCACGCACGCTCGCTCGCATACACACGTTCTCGTCTTTAATTTTTTTTTCCTTCCTCCTCCTTTTTTTCCTCTTCTATATGTATCGGCAGGCTGTGCTGTGCTGTGCAGCGCCGTTATAAAGCACGTTTTAACGATTTCGAGCCGCGCGTTATAATACAGCGCGGTGGTACAGCTTTTTTATTACCTGCAGCAGCGGCGGCGGCGGAGTACGCGATATATAATATACATCGTCTCTCGGGCGCCAGCAGCAGCAGCGAGCTTGCAATTGACAATCGACGTCAAAATGAAAGTATACGGCTATACGTGCGATAAATACGTCGTCTTTCTATCTCTATATATTATATACGTCTGTATTCTGTGTCTATTAAAGGGTCGGACTCCGTCAATAAATAAAGCCGCCGTCTGCGCCGCAGCGCAGTCGAGTGTCTGTGCTTGTCTATATAGCTCGAATGCTGGCGTTGTCGTCGTCGCGAGGACGACAGCAAGGATCGAATTGTATATATACGTGTACTGTGTTGTACAGAGCCGAAAACTACGGATGACGAGAAGGAAGGAGAAAAAGAAGAAGAAACAATAGGCCGTCGCAAAAAAAGGAGTCTTTTTTTTATACATCCAAGTGTGTCTACGTCTGTGTTATGTAATGTACACGGGAGGGTTTTTTCTTTCCTTCTTTACGGCTGGCAGCAGCCTAGCATATAGCGGCGTCGGCGGCGTCGAAGGCGGCGCGCCTAGCAACAGAGCTACACACGTTATAGTAGGCTTATATTGTATACCTATATATAGCCCCCGCGTGCGCACGTAACGAACGTTTCTTTAATACGGTATAGCAGCAGCAGCGAATATAAACGTATTCCGCAAGGAAGTTGTATTATACGTGTGCGCCGTAATGTATATATACCTCTTTTTTCGCATACACACGAACGCGTGTCCTGCTGCAAATCGTGCGCGCTTATTATAACAATTTTTTTTTCTTTTCACCCACTCGTATTTATAAGTATAATAATAATATTGTGGCACGCGTGGATCGATACACAGAACGCCGCATCGACAAAAAATTAGAGAGAGTAAGAGAAGGAGGAGGAAAAAAAAAATAATCCGCCGATGTCTTAATAAAAATTAGCGACGGAAGCGACGACGAAGCCCCGCGTTCGTTGCGCGCTCGGGTGAGCTTTTATTGTATCGCGCTCGCGCGTTCGAACTAGGTGACTGCAGCGGTGGCGAGAGAGCATGTGTATGCGTGTGTACGTGTGACTTATTAAAATTCTAATTGTATAATGGGTATATGTAGTGTGGAGCGTATAATATAATGATATGCCGATGCGCTGCTGCTATCGACAATTTGTTTCGTGTGTATCGTAACGAATGGTCCTCGCATTAGGTTATAACTGCATGTGCGCCTATTCGCATTTCGAGCGCGTATAATGCGAAAGACAAATACACACTTTATGTGTGTTTGTATATAGCAGTATATAAACAGCGATGCATAAATTCACTCGTGCCGGGGGATATTAACCCAATTTTGATAAAAAAAAAAGAAAGAAGAGAGAAAAGATCGATACTCCGCGCGACCAGAGCTCTGGCTTACACACACGTAGACACACATTATCATCATGGACTCACCTTTGGCGAGCCGGTTGAGTATTAAATCCCGGTGTTGGGAGCAATGTGGCTCCGGCAGGACGACCAGCAGGTAGCAGCCGCTCAGCGGCGAGGGTGGCGGATGCTGCTGCGGTGGTGTTGCCACTTGCGGCTGTGGAACCGAGCTCGTCGTCGCTGCCGCTTGATCCATCGTCGTCGACGAATCTGGTGCTGCTGGTGTATCGCTGGTTGATTCAGCTCCTGCTGCTGCTGACCCCGACGGTGGGTCCACCACCGCCACCGACGTCATCGCGACGGCGGCCCCTTATTACCTGTGTGTCACACACACAATTCACATATTTATGTAATCAATGTCATCGTCGATACATTACGCGTATTGTGTCGAATCGAAAAAGCCGTTCGCGATAACGAACGATGATGTATTATCTCGAGGGGGGAGGCCGAGAACTTTTTCTACAATTTTCTGCGGCAAAATCAATAACGCGAGAACAGCCAGCAGTTATAGCAGTAGTGGCTCCCGAGCGAGCTGAGTGCGGCAGTCCTTATACACGTACGAGCTTTATATGTGTGTGTGTATACTGTACACGAAAAGGACGAGGAAGTGGATGTGTGCAGTGTATATATAACTATGAGTATAGATAGGATGATGTCATCGCGATGATGCACACACGACGCAGCTGTATATTTCATTAGAGAGAGACACCGAGCGTTGTGTCGTACGCTATTTGCCGTATCGCTAACAATCGTAATTATAAATGGGTCAGTTCGATACATCAAGCTCTCGCGTGAACCACACACACACCCACACACACACATGACACACATACGAGAGGATTATGCATGTGTGTAATGCATCGAGCTGGTGGAGTGTCATGTGTGTGGGTGCGAGGGTGTAAGGGCATATACGTAGGGATCGATGTGTGTCGTCTACGTAGGGCACGACAATCGAGGCTCTCTGTGAGTGTGGAAAACCGGCTTTCCACCGCGCGCGCGCGCGCGCATAGAAACGATAGAGAGAGAAAAGTGTCTCCGTGAAAAAAGGTTAGACTCGTGTGACACTTTTGCGCTCGTTGCAGCGTGCGCGGGGGGTTGGCACGTACAAAATGTGTGTCTGTCTGTGTGCTTGCAGGTACTTACCCCCTTCGATATTTTATGTATATACTCGTTCGAATCTACACACACACGATACACACTGTTACTATTTATTATAAACTTTTGGACGGCTACTTTTTTTTTTTTTTTCACTTTAATTTATTCACTCTCGCGTGTCACATTTACATACACGATCAGTGGTAGTAACAAAAAGATCTCGAAAAATCCTTTACTTCGCACGAGCTTTTTTGGTCCGCTATACGTACACACATCCACTACAGCTGGTGTTGCGCGCGCGCGCGCGCAGACGAGAGCTTTTCGCGGCCCGAGCTCTCCAGCAGGCCGGCGGCGGCTCTCTTCTCTCTACTGCTGCTCTCTGGCCTGTGCTCGCTCTCGCTCTCGCCGCGCGTCTCACTGCTACTACTGCTGCTAGAGCTGCACTTGCTTCGCTGCTGCTGCTGCTGCTGCTGCGCTGGAGGTCTGCCCCTCCAGTAGTATATACTGCACAGCGCAGCACACGCACACACACTGACATTTATTTGCACAGAAGGGAGTGTATGCGTGTATATGTGCTGCTGCCCCACACGACCCGGAGACCCGACGACTACTACCACTACTACCACTACTACTCCCGATTTTGCTTTTCTGCCACGCGTGCGCGAGCTCGACTACGACTATACGAACTGTATAGCAACCCCTGCGTATACATCGCGCAGCACGTGTATATCTATAGAGCAACGTACGATCGCGGAGGCATGCGTGTATATATGTATATGGCTTCCAACGCAGAGAGCGAGAGGAGAGAGAGAGAGAGAGGACTGTCCGCAAGTTTAACAAACACACACACAAAAGTTCGCGGCCCGAAAGACACGCGCGCCGGAGCAGCGGCAGTGGATGGATTTGCATTTTAATGACATTTTTCGGCCTCTATACAGGATACGTGATTGCGCTCGACGTCGCAGCTGCTTTTGTTCAAGCTTGTTGTTATTGTACAACTAAGAGGCGAGCTGCGAAGACAATGACGAATCATTAACGAGTGATTATCGCGCGATTGTCTTTCCCGCGAGCTGAGCTTCAATACGTGCCGTGTCTCTTGAGATCTCTGCGAGCTTTTATTTTTTTTCACGTAAATACGAAGACGAGATATATTATATCGGTGTCCAGCGAACGAAATGAAAAAGAGTAAAAATTGTATGGGCTTGTGTGTTATACACACACATACACACACGATGCATAAATGATCGGGCAATTTCGCTGCTGCGTGTGCGTGGCACGGTGTCGTTGCAGCGTGTCGAGAGCAATTCTCAAAGTTTCCGACGCGTTATATTATGTACTTCGTTATCAGCGGCTGCTGCTGCTGCTCGAGCCTTTCAAAATTGCAACGATTTAAGCCCCGAGACAAGTTGAAGCTCGTATAGCCGCACACAGACGTTCAAAAATTCAAATTCATGGCGCGCTTCGTGATTAGATTATCCACCGACGCCGCCCGACGACGCATTGAATATACGTTCCTGTAGCAGGATAAACTTTGCGATAAATCGCATCGTCGTCGTCGTCGGGCAGTGGCGGCGGCGCACGGCGTTTTGAATATAACTTTATTACTTCGTTTTAAATTAAACGTTCCCACGTTAGTGTATATAGAGGATGCGACACGACCTATATTTTCTTAATAATTATTATATGGAAGAAAAGGCCGAGAGAGAAAGAGGAAAATTAAACGTCGAGAAGAATTAGTCGCTATTTTGCGGGGGCTTTGAGTTCACAATTGCGATCACCTGAAATGTCCGGTAGATATATATATAATCTCGAGCTCCAAAAGAAAATTCAGGAGTGTCGAAAAATAATTTAAAAAAAGAAGGATCTCCTCTTCTATACAGCCCGGAATGAAAAAAGAGTAGAAAAATTGGAACGCTTCGGCGTCGAGGCAGTTGAAAAGTATTATATGAAGGCGAGCTGCTCGCTCTTTGAGAAGAGCAGAAAGAACTAAAGGCAGAAGCGATCATCTCAAGGTTCGCCTTCTTCTTCTTCTACCCTTTTTTTTTAATAATAACGACGATAGAGAGAAACGCTCACTCACTCGCTCGCTTTCCTCTCTCTCACTCACTCATTGTCTATACTTTGAAAAATAAAAGCTCGCGTCGTAATATACATAACATCGTCCAAGTGTCTCCCGACCTTTTGAAAGTCATATTCTCGAAAACAAAATTTTTCTCTCTCTCTCGGCAGCAAAAAAAAGGGCATTGATTTTACCTCCAGCCAATTATCATCCCTCTCGCGTCCGCTCAGGTGTACAGCGAATACAAACGTCATCCCCAACCGGCGCCGATGTGTATACATACATATACGAATGCGTTGCCTTTAGAAATCGTTTTTCATTACGTCGGCAACTAGTGGAGTATATATATTGGAGGATGTGTACACACGAGAGAGAGAGAGAGAGATGTTTGTGCTGCTGCTGCTACTACACCCACACTACCCTCTCGTCATCAGCAGGCTCTAAAAAGGAAGCCGAGCAAAAGAAGCAAGAGAGAGATCGAGGGCTGCCTCTAGCGCTTGCGGAGCAGCTCTCTCTCCGACTAGGTCAATCTATAAATATAAGAGCCAAATTGATTCATCTTCCTCGACTGCGCGAAATTTTCGGTTCACGTATATATATATATAAGCTCGAGGGGAGGGTGCGATATATGACATCGAATTTCATGCGTGCCACCAGCACCTAAGCTACCCTGTGAGCCAATTCGTCACACAATCGAATTACACCTACCCGTGATTACCCTATCTCCTCGGCTCCCTAACTATCAAAAGTAGGTATACGACGATGACGACGTTGACTGTTGCGACCCTCTCTCTCGCGATATCGCACGACTCGTGACGTGACGTCAGCATATATTTTTGTGTATGTATAATACGTGTACTCTATTACAATATTCGATCTCGAGAGGCTCTCTCCGAGCCTATATTTCCAGGGGTTGTTGTTTTTTTTCTTTTGCTCGCATATTATTATTTTACGCTGTCCACGTCGTCGGGAGCTATGAATTATTAGAATTAGCGCAAAAACAAAAATATAAAGGACTTTAGAGAGAGAGAGCGAGTAAGGAAGAATAAAAATTATAAAGCTCGCAGAAAGGAAGCGTCGTGTAGCTCTCGCTCAGAATTTTTAGCGAGTAATCCTTGACCCGAAAATATTTCGTCGACGCGAGGCAGGCAGGCTGAGGCAGCTTATAAACTTACTACTACCCTCTCTGTGTGCGCGCACGCCTTATCCAAACAAAGCTCGTTATTATAACTCGGCGCTCGACTGCAGTACGTACGTGTGTATGTGTATACATTAACGTGTTATTTCTTTCTCTCGCTCCTTTCCTTTCCTTTTCTTTTTTTTTAGTTTCCTCAATCACGCACGCAACGCGAAGAAATAATATTATAATAATGTGCCGGTATCAGAGCTGCCGTTGGACACGCGTCGAAAATGGCTTTACACGAAAACACATTATTATAATGTGTACAATCTGCAGCTAGTGTAGCAGCGCATTGCAGGCCGTTGTGTTGTTGCGTGTACAGCTGTGTATACGCGTGATCGATGTCCGGACGTATTAAGTCTCTCGCTCGTTGCTGTCGTGCTGTCGTCGCGCGCCTGGACTATAGGTGCAATTGTCACGCCGCTAGCTGACTGCAGTGGTATAGAGGCGACTCGAAGGGTCAAGTATCACGGCGTTGTATATTATTGAAAAATAATCCATGCACACTATAGATAAAATAATAATAGTAATATCAATGCGTTGGGTTTGTAAGGTGTATAGGGCGTAACGCGGAAAAACGTCGATTCCGCGTTTATACATCGTCCTTGCCTTGAGAGAGCCTTTGGATATTTTGTATACACAAGCATACGCGTTATATTATATACATACGCGATTTCAGCGCGTTATGTCACGCATGTGTGATGTTTATATGTTATTATTAATATTAATGTCGTACGTACACCGAGATCTGCTGCTGTTGCTGTTTGTTGCTGACACTGCGCACAATACACACCATAACGCTATGCGTATCTACGTAAATAAAATAATGGCGTCGAATTGCTTCGCTCGTATACGTATATCGGATATACACGTATATTATATGCGCCTTTTAAAGCCCGACAAATATATTTCTATTATTGTCAAAGGTCGTGCGCGCGCAAGGTGAAATCTATATACGAGAGATCGTTTTTCAATGGATAAGATCGTTGGGTTTCAGGCAGGCGCCGCCTGAAGGTGTGGGTGCGCAAAAAAAATAAACAAAATTAGGAATCGAGCTCGGTGTGTAATAGCCAATATGTATTACGAGCGGGTATAAATTACGTCACGTCGCGAGCGAGCGATCTCGGTGTATATAAGACCCTACGCTCGATGAATTTACAACGAGTCTCGTATATATATAGTCCTCTGCTCTTCTCTGCGCTCCTCGTTGGTATATGTATAATTTTTTTCTACACACGAAGTTAATTTTCGTGAGATTTCGGGCGCGACTGCTAAGGGCCGCAGACGCCTCGTCTCGACGGCGGAGGCAAGAGAAAAGAAAAGAAAAAATATATATAAGAGTAAGAGATGATCGATCACTTGCATAGCTGTCACTTACATATATACGTGCACACAATTGCGATTCTCTCCCTCTTGGCGATCGTACAAACCCCGCCGACGACGACCGACAAATGTCGGCCCTTAACAGCAGAGATATCGTACACATACGCAGACACGAGAGCACACGAGTGTAGCACGATATAAAGCATCGCGACGCCAACACGAGCTCCGTTTGCTATCGCATCATGGGTGCATAAATATACGAGTCGTATTATCGTCGTATACACAGCCCGCGAAACCTCGTATTCTAGATATTCTTTCTTTACGAGAAATTATTCGCCTGCAGCGACTCGTAGTTGTGATATCGTTGGATCGCGTAATATTGTACTTTCAGGGTGCTTAGCGCGCTGTCTTCTGCCTTTTTCGTTTTTTACATTTATTTTACAATGGGAGTACCATTAATTTATCAAAAATCGTAAAAATGAATAATCAATTGTACACACGAGTAATCGGATTGATGTGATGCTTAGCTCGAGGTCGCGTTTGTGTCTAAAGGTTCATCGCATGAAATAAGACCACATCTAGTGGGCAAAGTATAAAAAAACAATAGTAAAATAATTTATATAAAAATTATCTAGTTTTCTAACAATGTACTCGACTATTTTTATGGGCCTGACTCGTAAAAGTACTTGAAAGTAAAAATGGTTGTTATGTCTAATCTTAAAAAAAAATGTTCAACGTTTTCATCCAATTACAGTAATAATGAAAATTGTGAACATTTGAGACCTCTTAGAGCCCTCAAAAGAAGATTATTATATTAATTTTACAAATGTGCAACAAGCTGACTTTTTTGGTACAAAATCCCTATAGACAAGAAGAATTAGTCTGCTGAAGGACCAATACAATCACAAACTGCTCACTCTTATTTACATAGATTGTTTATAGATATAGATAGATAAATAAAAAGAGACTACTAGTTTTAAAAGTACTGATTGGATTTTGAAATCAAGTAAACGACTATATTGTTATTTCATTAGCCTATGGAATTTTTTGATATTTATTCCGAAAGATAATCAAGGTAAAAACAAGTTCATAAATTACACATTTTCTTTTAGCTTAAATCACATTTAGATGATTGACATTTATCATTCGTATTCTACGACGAGGTATTCTTGCTTAGCAACCGGATCGTATTTTTTGCTAAACTCGTATCTCGTAACATTCTTAAAGTCTCCAGGCTCGCAGCACTTGGAACGAAATTTCACGTAGCTCGACTGGTTTTCGTAATCGTCGTAGCGGGTAGCGGATGTCGTCGTCGCACCTGCTGAACGCGACGTAGGTCAAAAATCCTTGGCCTCTCGGCAAATTGTGGATGGCTCGTTTCTCCCACTCGTCGAGGATTCTGGTGGCGAACCAGCTGATCTCTTTGTCGTCGTCGCCAAGTTCGAACTGCGCGTACAGCATCATCGTGTCATTCCATCGTATACGCATACGCCGACCGATCCGTTGGCCAAGGAAATCCGAGCTTCGTAGAAGCTGGCTAACTGTTCACAGGGGAACTCGCCTTGGAAACGAGTTAAGAGTTTATTTTGACCTGAGAAGCGTGAAAAATATCTTGTCAATTTTGAATTTTGGAAATTAAAACGTGTTCTTTTATCGATTATCATTTGACTGAATACAAAAATTGAGTCGAATTTGTATTCATATTTATTTTCTGTGATTTTGGGTCTTGTCCTTGCGACTGACAACGGAAAAAGAACTGCGTCGTCGAGGTTCGTCGGGAAAGTTTGCACCTCCGAAGCTGCTTCATCGAAACTGATATCAAACACAATTATATACTCATTCCAATTGATGGCTTATTTGAATTTAACAAAAAAAAACAACGAAAAAAATAACAATTGACAAATGAATTCGGATTTAATTATTAATTTTTTATTTATAACTTGGAATCAGACTAGCTAGTCAGAACGTGTTCGTCATCCGAACGAAATGCCGCCGAAAAGAAGGAGCGCTAGGCCCGCGTTGGACGTCGAGACAATCGGATATCTCATCCAAGAAGTTAAAGATAACCCAGAACTTTACGTCAAGGACAATCCATTGTACAAAAGTACCAAAGCCAAGTCAGACATATGGTTATGGATCGCGTCAAATTTGGGGTTAGAAACTAAGTTTATGATGAAAATTCTACCTCTATCTCACTTGTGACATATTTTTCACCGTCCGTGCTATGAAAGTGCATTCTATTAAGAAAAGGCTAAAATCTAAATTAAAGATTTTCGTTAAGAAGCAGTATGGGATGTGATGTCGTAGACACGAGAGTGCGGCGGCACATAAACTTGGTGGTTGTTCTCAAACATTCGTCTATTTTACAGGCTACACGCGTTGCCCAAGCTCATGCCTTGACTTTCGCTTGTGTGTCGTTGAATTCGGCTATGATATGTAAACATAGCATTGTGGAAACTGCCTGTGTGTATCAATTACGCGGCAATATTAGCAACAGTAACGGGTAGGCATATGCATTGCCCCTATTTTGCTCTATTTTTGCTGTATTTAAACTTTTTGTTCATTACTCAACGACACATGCTTACCACTCAAATGTATTATAATAAGTACGAAAAGCAATCACAGTCTGCACCGAAATATACACGCGCGTGCCGAGATCATTTCCGATTTTTTGTTGTTCTATCGGCCGATATCCAACAGACAATGTCTTTCATACTTTATACGGTTGTATAAAGCGTTACGATAGACATTCATATATAGTGTAGCGCCCGATTTTACATTTACTTGTACATACGCGAATACTTTTTCATGCAGTTCAATAATCTATAGAAAAATTTTAAAATAACATTTTTCAGATCCAAGAAAATAAATGAGCAAAAATCGAATGATAGTTACGTGGCTGTGTTACAAGAATTTACCGAAAAATTTTTTTGACGACAAGGAAACAATTTTTTTGCTTTTCTTAACAATAAAATATCAGTATTTAACAGAAATCAAAAAAGTACAATGATAAAAGAAGAGTTAGCGGCGATGCAACAAAATATACAACATTTCCGCGAGTTATCTCCGCGAGTTCCGCGCGCTTCTGGATCTGGGCTCAAGAACAATTTTAGATCGACTTGGGTGCACTTTGAAGATCTGAACTTTTTAAAGGACCATAATTAAAAGAAGTTTCTAGCTCAAGTTTGGATTAACTATTTTCCGAAAACATAATGCCCCCCCAAGAAAAATAATATACAAGTAATGGCACATCTATTATCAAACCCCTTTTCATCGAGGTCAGATAATGTACACAAAGAAGATAAAAATAACGAAGAACAAAAAATCATCAAAGAATGTACCTTTTTTTACTCAACTTTGAGACTCGTTATAAGAGTTCCGCCAGAAAAAAATGATGATGTGCAATAAAATTCATGACATTGTGCATCAATATGCATATAATGACGATTTGGACAGTGATGTGGAAAGTGAACCTCCCAAGCACCAGTCTCCTGTAGCTCCAAAAAGAAAGATCTATGAGCCAATTCCTAAAGCAAAATTCCTGCAAAGAAAAGAAGAGAAGTCTTGAAGAACCAGGTAAACTTTTTTATTTATTTTTTCATTGTTGTATTAGATAGGGGTGTGCGAGTACTCGATTTTTCGAGTATTACTCGACTCGAACTCGGTTCGTCGAGCTCGAGTCGAGTTCGAGTCGAGTCTGGAATACTCGAGTACTCGAGTTTTTTTCGAGTACTCGAGTTTTTTCGAGTACTCGCTATGTTTTCGAGTTTTGGACTACTAAAAGATGCAGTGACAAAACCATTATCACCTCCTTTGTATGTGCATGGTCATATTAAGTGCATTTGCAGCGGTATATAAAGTTTTGCATCGAACTCATGACCCATGCGCAGCCAACTTATGACGTGTCGCATTTACAGCGCGCCCCCTCCGTTTTCAGAGAACGGCGATTTGAATCGTGTGAAACGGCGTTGTTGTATTTGAAAAATTAAATTTTTTAATATTACTGATTTTCCCTTGAAAAGCCGCTGTATGAAAGTATCTGTGTAATCGAACGGGACTATACGACATATGTCACGACATATGTATATAATATATACGAATGCACTTATATGACCATACAATTACAAAATAGATGATAATGGTCACTGCATAATTTAGTAGACCAAAACTCGAAAAAACTCGAGTACTCGAAAAGTCGAGTTCGAGCCGAGTACACCCCTAGTATTAGATAGAATAATTAAAATTTTTTGGTTTACAGAAATAATAATTATATCAGATGAAGAGGACGAGCAGAAGGACGTAAAGAAAGAAGAGCCAAAGAAAGAAAGAAATTTTGAAATAATAGAATATCGACTGCTACCGACTTAAAAAAAAATTAAAGTAGAGGACACACGCCCATTCGCAGCAAATGGACCAGTACAGATGAGTAATAATTTTCCTTTTGGGATCGAAGCGATTAGTTCAATTGCTGCGCAATCGATACATCAATTAACCTCGTGGCAATATCAGACTCAGTTCCAGGCCCAGAGTCTGTTTCAAGCTCCAAATTAGTTCCAGGCCTTGAGTCCGTTCCAAGCCCAGATTCCATTCCAGGCTCCAAATCAGTTCCAATTGCAGACTCCTATTGAATTTCCCGTTGCCCCGGCCCCTTTACAAGATGAAAGTGGAGCAAAGGAAAAGCAAATCGAGAAACGAATAAAAGAAGAGGAGAAAGAACTTGATCAATCAAATCAAGAACATATCACAACATCGATCGATGCGACACTAACGTGAAAACTCTCAACTAAAAAGGCGTCAAATTCATATTTTCCTTTGCTGTAGCTCAGCCGGTTGAATTTCTCACTGGCAAAGCCATCTAACCACGTCCAATCTGTCTTGATCGACTGTTATACATATTCTCATTATGTACGCAATGTGTAGTGAATATGTCAGCCGCGATCCACTTTTCTGCTCTCACTTTTGTAAAATTATGTCGAATTGTTAAAGATGAATTTGGTAAGGAGGCACTTATACTAGTACTCTGAACTCGGCTATTATTCTTGCGGGCACCAGTTTTTCGTGGCGCTGCGCCACCTGGCGGCCGAGTCAGAAGCTCCAAAGTAAAAAAGTGGGGAAAGGTGATGAAATGATGAGGCGAGTATTTGTAATTTGACCAAGTTCACTATTGAGAAGTAGTCCTAGGTGAAAACTCTCGAGTGCTCGTCGACGCTAACGCGAGGGCGAGAGTCGATGTGCTCTGGCCGGCGGCCAAGAGACGACTTCCCATGCTTGGCCGGGCGCCTCGCTTATGTAGCAAGCAAGAGCGCACTGATTGGCCGTCGGCGCAAGGTGGGGACGAGTGCAGCAGCGAACGTCGTTTGAGTGGGGACGCAAGCAGTGGTCTCGTCTAGCGAGTGGGGATAAAAATCGGAGCAGAAAGCAGATGGGCTTGAACTACGGAGTCGGACGAACGCACAAAGACTCCGAGTTGTTCTTTTCGTTGGTGTGCTTGTTAGGCACGTAAGCTGTAATAGGCAGATTGTGGGAGTGCGAGACATTCTGACCACAGCATTGATAAATAAACCTTATCTTATATCTTCCTATTTACTAAAATAATAAGTGTCTCATTATTCGTGGCCCTCCCAACCCTATTTATTACACGACGGTGAATCGCTATTTAAATTCTCAATTAGCCGATCGAGATCGATCGAGAGTTTGTAATCCTCGCTGCCGTTGTCCTCGAGCCAGCGCACGATCGCTCGATCCCGGCCCAGAGGATCGACCCTGATGAAGTCCCTGAAGACGAAGTAGTATAATAGACTCGAGTCTCTCAATCAAAAATTAAATTACATGTGTACAAGTAGTAATCGCTTGACAGAATTTTTAAAGAAATTTTTCGATTATCACTACCAAGTTTCGCGTGAACGCGATACAGACACGGTAAAAATGTTTGCAAAAAAACCAACTTACCGAAATGAATCAACTGCTTTACGCTACTATGATTTTCTCACTCTATACGCATACAATCATGTACGGAAGCAGCTGAAGACAATGGATACAGTTTTGAAAGTAGATAAAATTGAAGACAGCCAGTATTGTATAAAATCAATTGACCAATTTGAGACTCAAAAATACACTACGACTAAGACAAATTGCAATTGCTTCAATGCAATTACAATGTGTTTACCGTGTAAACATATATTTAAAGTCAGAAATATGATGGGATTGGATCTATTCGAAGAGTCTTTGTGCAACATCAGATGGACAAAAAAAGTCTATCTTCAAAAAAATCCAATATTTAATACTGATGAAGATCAGCAATCATTAGAATTTATCGAAGATAAAGAAAACAATATTGATTCTCTTATTTGTGAGAAGAAATCTAAAAAGGTATTGGATCAAAAAAGTGCAAATGTAAGTTGTGTACTAGGAGACAAGTTTACAAATGACAATCAAACAATCTCTGACCAAGAGCTTCAAACAACTCCGATCGCATTCAATAAAACAACGCAGAATATTGTTTCTCAAGAAAATGAAGTATTGGATAAGAGTGTATACACCGAAATTTCCCAATTCGAACACATGACTATTGCTACAGCTGTAGATAATGCGTCTCGAAAGAATGGTGATGCAATCACGACAAATTCACAAGAGGAAGTTGTACTTGAAAAATTGTCCAACCCGAAAGAACGGCCTCCCGGCAAAGCATTGGATGCAATTGGTGTACCGATTAACAGAACGATAAAATGCAAGCCTTATGAAAAAATGAGTGATTTAGAAAAATCAAGAATTATTCTGCAATGGAATCTGAAACCAGGAACACTCAATAAAAAAGTTTTAGATACAATTTTCGATGAATCTAATTTCATTGATTTTAATAATATGCCATGCTGGATTTACGATCCTGAAATAGATATTAATATTGTAAAAAATAAAATGGATAAAAGAGTTTTCAATCACCTCAGATCAGTAATTAAAAAAAACGAAAAGAACGTTCCATGGATTTGCTCCAAATGCAACGACGATTTAAAAGATGAACCAAAAGCAATTGGCTGCGATGGCTGCATGAAATGGCAACACTAAAAATGTGCGGGTTTAACGAAAAAACTATATTAAAACTATATTAATACTTTTTTATGACAATTCCTTAAATTCTTAATTAACACTAAAAAATAATGGTAATATTTTTGTTTTGTTGTATTTCCTCTAAACATTTTGTGTTTGTTTTTTCAAAATTTAAAATTTATTTAAGCATCGTAACGTTATATGAACAAACATTGTTGTGAACAAAATTGAGTTGTATACATATAATTGTAACTTTCATTCTCAATAAAATATTAAAAAATAACTCATGTCACTAACTTTTATTTACAAACCAACGTCAATTGCAATAAAACCTAGTTTACTTATAAGGAACCAGGAGGGGA
>CACVKI010140026.1:0-19452 GCA_902732785.1 Trichogramma evanescens | reverse complement strand
GTCATTTTGGATGCGGTACAGTTAGAAAAAAAGCCCTTACTCGAACTGAATTTTAGGTTAAATCCGGGTTTTATTTGCGTCTGTAACGCCCTTGACATGACCTTGAAAAAAAAAACAAAGTACATATTTTCACGTAAAATTTTCCGCTCTTTTCAAATCTGAAATAAAAATTGGGGGTTTCCATTTGAAAAATCGATTTTTGGGTCGCTGGAGCTTGAAGGTTATGTTCAAGGTCAAATTCAAGGTCACCATTGGATTCCTCGTCGAAAAATACGTCGGATATGAGGTTTTTAATTTTTTTTCTACGCTTATCATGCGAAATTTTCAGGTGTCTCCATACTTTTGCCGCACCCTGTATACTGATTGGTTTCGTAATGAATTAACACAACAACATACAACAGAGACGGCAATTTGAGTGATTTCCGTGATCTTTTATCTGTTATTATATTAATGATCACATATATGAAGTATACGGTTCATATAAAAAATCCATTCGTAAGCGAATTAGTACTTCGTTCTAATTATGTGAATTATTCACACACTTTCATTTTTACAATACAGCTCTTAAACAGTTTAATTCCTGTAATTTATGAGACCTTCTATTATTAAATGACTGGCTTTGTTGCTATGATTGTACAACAATCAATATTTGTATTCACACTGAATAAAATACAATCGAGCTATATAATTTAACAAATGTTCGTTGTAATTTAACAAATGCTGAAAAATTAAAAAATTCTACCAGTTAATTTAAACTAGTCGCAAAATGATGCAATCGTGAAGAGGTAATTTAATGATCATAACATGGCGACATATATCTTTTTAATACCCATCAAAGCCGAAAGTGAAATTAATAGTTGAATGAAACATATCCTTCTTTTACTCACGAGGTACCTTACCAAAATCGTGCCATGACCGGCAAAACTATTGCAACAGAGAGTGAAAATAATCTAGGAGGTGCCGATTTCTACCGGTCACTGCACGACTTGTATTTTACCAATATAAATCGGTTCATCATTTTATTGGTATGAGAACTTTCAGTTGCATTTAGTCGATCGTTAAAAGCATATAGGTACTTAATGGCTTCGCCTTTTTTTCCTTTCATTCAATCGGTCTGTTCTATTGTGTTTTATTGAGTGTGTAGCACGAGTTTGATTTCATACGCCGCTGCGCTATGTACAGCTGCAGCGGTGGCGAGCGATATCGAGCATCACGCGCTCGATCGATGATATCGTAAATTTTCTTCTTGAGCAGTGCGATTTCTCGTCCCGCCAAACGGTCGATTTCCATTGCTCTTGAAAAATTATACAACTCTTATTATCTCGGCGTTGGAATATAACAATCGAAGATAAAAATTGATAATGATGACGTCAATTTGTGATGAACTTTCGCGCTGTGGCGACTTTTACCTGCGCAGCGCTGCAGCTGTATCATCGATGTCTATTATACACACACATACACAGCATGACGAGCCTATACAAATGCACGAACAGAGACAAAGTTGAATTGTTTGTTTTTCTTCCGGAACGCAGCGTCCGCCCGTACGCTACTTTTTATATACACGCTGCAGTTTTCGCAACGCCGCAACTCGCTCGAAACTATATATTGATATTTTCTATTTCAAAGCGTGTATAATAGGCTCACGCTACAAATTGACATCAGTCAATGATCTCTCGAAACTGCGACGTAAATATTTTAGTGCGCACAATAAAAGATGTCATCGCTTTTGAAAGTTTCTTTTTTTCACTGCACTCGATGCGCTATAGTACATACGTATTTTCAACGTTTGAGTTTTCTATTCGTTAGGAAGTTCAAGTTATTTTTTTGAATCTTCAGGTTAAATATTCATGGTTTTTTTGCTGTTACGTGCATTCCATAATTTTAGTATGTTTTGAATATAGCTAGATTTTATACGTCGAACGGTATAAAATTGCACAAAAAGGCATGTGTATATTCAACGAGCTGACTGTGTGTGTGAGCTGCTATATCGCAGGATTCTTACGTACAGGCAAGATCATTGGGAGAAAATACTCAAGACAATCAGCGAAGCACATCACACACATTATGTACGGAACAGACCATATAAAACTATAGCAAAATACAACGGTTTATACAGGTTTCTAAATGGCTATGACTTTTTTCTTGGAAATTTCGAGTCTGAATTGAGTCTCATGCTCGATGTTTCTTCGATGTACAGAGAGCAACGAGAGCTGTATGTACGAGTTACAGAATTGTATACCCTCGAGGCGCTGTTTTATAGCATCGGTTTATTTAGTTTTTTATTCCGCCTTATAAAGATTAAGCTCATAATACATTTGATTCATCTCCACTGTAAATTTTGCAAAATAATCACGAGTTTAAAGAACAATGCAATAAGATGTTTCATGAAAAGTACGCTTACCAGCTGCGCAAAGTAACGATAAAATTCTCTTGGGCGCAAAACAAGTGATACCGATCAGAGCACTACATGATTTCATATTTCCCATGAATATTATTTTAACAATAATTATTATGTTTTCATTCAAAGATTTTCGAAAGAGATGATTTTTATACGAATAAGCAAATAATCGAAAGGTCTTCGCAAATGTACATTTTAAATTACATTCGGAGTTGACAAACTTTCTCTTCGCAGCGATAATTAGGTGTTGGAGCTACGCGAACGTGACCCATACCACACAAGTGTACGATACATCACGCATAGCTCCATGCTCGGCAAATGTAGTCGTTGAAATTTGTGGGTTATAAGTACGGAATAGAATAGTAGGTCGAATGTAACCGGTGCGACTGCGCCACGGATCATGTGCGTATATATTTTATATACAGCTGCACCGAGCCAGCCATAGCCGGAGCTTCTTCGTTCGGATATTTTACGGTTTCTTGGCTATATAGCCGCGACACGCAAAAAAACCAAATGATGCCGTCTCCATCGCCGACTAATGCCGTGGATTCGTTTCGCTGGTTTCGTCCGTAAACGCCGTTGGAAAATTGAAAAATATATATACTCCTTAAACGTCTGGCTCTTGCTCAGTCTGATTGCAGCTGCGCGCACTTTGCGTATTTACTTGTAATATTTCATATTTCCATATCGCTGCCGCCGCCAAGCCGATTTCTCGGACCTTTTCATTCGCAATCGCCTTTCACGATCTTTACAATGGAATATACAAATAAGCAGATGGCGGCGTGTTTTATCTACTCGCCGTGCACATGCACATGTACATAGCTAATCACTGTAATGGTACGAGCCGTATGTACTGTACTCGAGCCTCTATGCGATTCACATATTCCTCGCCGAGTTATAAACAATACAATGTGTAACGCGCATCAAGCTCATTATATGCAACGTATACACGGGCAGCAGCACCGGCATAATTACCCGACGCTCATGAATTTCAATGGAGAGCACAACATTTGTGACTTTGCGAAAAGTCGTATACCGCCAACGGACGCAGAGATCTAATTCTGCATCGGGTCCATAGCTTATACGTTCTGCGTACACGTATATCTGCGGGAGATAATACGCGAGCGCGTAATGACACGAGGTTTTTGCGCTGATTTACGTGTATGTACCGCGCGTGGCTCGCTTTACAACTTATTCAGTTGCGGGCCTCGTTATTGAATAAGCCGCGCATGCCTCGTGTATACGTACGTATATGTATATTTTACCGTATGGAGAACGAGCGCGCGGGCAACTCTTTTTTTCAAAGAAATTACTGGGACGATGAATTGCAGCAAGTCGGATTTTCAAAGCGGGGACCGGAGCGCGCGCTCGCTCTTGTCCGTATAGTTCACGCATGTTGCAACTTTTTACTTGCGACTCGTGTTTGTATACTGTATATTTACATTTTACTATTGAGAGAGAACGGACCTAGATTTTTTTCGTGAAATTTGTGAATTTGTGGAATGTACTTCGTGCTAAAAAATGATTTACTCCAACCAAACCAAATGATCTATTTGTTCAAAGTAATTACATATTGTGTAATGTTTTTAAAGCCATAAAAATTTTAGTCACTTATCAGAGGAATTTGCTTGGGCAATGCCCGTCATGTTTGTAACTCAAGCTTCATGATTCCATCCGCGATCCACTGAATAAGGAAGATTCGCGGTGGCGCGTACTTGATATGTATACAAGGCGTGTCGGTTATTTGCGCCTGTTTACGCCAGCATTGAAATCTCCTCTCTCGCGCGCGGGCCGCAGCCTTTCGCAGTCGACTCTCGATACGCTTTCGTGCCACGGCTATGACGCGCGTACACCCAGCCAACGTAAGTACGGATAATACGTCTCCGAGCCGCCGTCGTTGTTGTTGCTGGTCCTGCTGTTATTATGAAAATCGTCGAGAAAAATTATTATTATGGATCGTTATGCAAAGGCGGCGCATGCCGACGCGCCGAGCTATTAAAACGATATTTGAATAATGTTGGGGATATCCGTGCGCGCGTTAATTGTTTGCAAAGACGACGACGTCACTGGCATCTACGCGCGTTATGCAAAGTAATCATTGCCTTCGTATAAACGCTCGCGTCGAGGTGCTGCAGACAAACTTTCTTCTTCGCCCTCGTGTTATTCCGTATTATCTCATCGAATTAGAGAATCATAAAAATGATCATCGCTGATATTATTTATGAATTGGAGTTCGCGCGAGTTTCAAGGATTGGGTCTGCCATGCATTTGTAATTTACAATCCAACGAATTGATATTCAAAAGGCAATTGCACTAAATCCTACTTGGATACTATACTTGCAACATTGCTCATACAATCTTATATTTTAAAAGCCAATAAATCTTCACTTGATACCATGACAAATGGATACTCTTAGCATATGATCGATAAAACGAACTCGCGAGGAACGATAGAAAGTTAATTAAATCTTCAGAAATTTGTAGAATAATTTTTCCAGATACTCGTTAAATCAAGTTTTTCGGAGCTATAACGTTAAATTTCTCGAGGAAGTTTTCAGAGGTGTGCAAGGAGAAATCATTTCGCGCCGGTACATGGGAGAAAAGCGAGGATTCACTTGACGATCCGACACGCGATCTGCCCCGAGCAGCTCGCGTGCAGAATTGAACTCACTTGCACCTTCTCGGCCCAATGAGACGTTTCGCCGACGTTTGAATTCGTGTACTTTATCCGCCTGTAGACACAAATCATTGCTCCGCTAGGCGCAAGGTAGGCTCGTGCCCCGGTATTCCATACGTCTCTCTCTCTCTCTCTCTCTCTCTCTCTGCGCAAGCACGACTTGTATCGATCGCGATCTTGTTTGTGCTTGATGTTCGTTAATTTCGATGACGACGGCGTCTCCGGCGTGCCACATGCTTGACGGGAGATCGCAACGTTTCTCGCGATGAAACGAATTGGCGCGCGTAAAAAAAGTCATTACACAAAGTGCGAATTGGTTTCACCCAGTGAATCACCCACGAAGCCGATTCAGGATGATCTTCTGTACTATCGGTTTCTACATCCGAGTCGTTACGGACATCGTAATGACGCGCGCGCAGCAACGAATATTCAATAACGCTACACGGGTAGAATATCTTAATACGCAGAAAAAAAAGGAAAAGTGTCGAAAGTTGTAGCTGCTGTACGCACGGACGGAGTTGATTCACTCGAATTGGCGTATACGCAACGTACGCACCGAGATCGATCAGCGCATTTATATATTATGCACGCGTCGATCCAGATCAGCTGCAGCGCTCGGATAGCGAGAGGAATTCGCTCGAGTGTATACGTACGTATATACGCACGTACGCACATGAACGGCAAATCAGCTACGCCCACTCGACGCAACCGAAACTTTCGCAACTGCAACAGCCGTATAGTGCGAGAAAAGCACGAGTCAATTAGACAGTTTTCCGTCGCACTTAATAGCTTTGATGTTGACTTTTTTGTCCGCATCGAACCTTCTTTTTTCTTTTTTTTTTCCTACGCACGCGTTAAATACACTCGAGAAAATGGATTGAAACTCTCTCTTGCCAGGAGGTCTATGCCTCTCGACGTTTACGACGTCCGAGTGAAACTGTCATCGCGGATTATATCGTTTTGACTTGACGAACGCGCAACTAATTTTTTGACATTTCCAGCCTTTTAAACTATTTCCTCGGGCGATCTACCATACGTAATATCAGTTTGCCCCGAGAAAATCTGATCAAAACTTGAAATTCATTGAAGCAGAGAACGCTGAGTCGAAGGCGGCTAGACCGAAAGCCTAATAAATCATACACGCGTTCAATGGCTCGACATCGTGTTCGAGTTAAATCGTTTTTCAGTCACACATTAAATAAACAGAGTTGCGTACAGATTTTTGCCGCGACAATGTCCTGCATTTATTGGAAGTTTTTACGGCTTATAACACTGAACATTGCGTCACACGCGGGGCATTGTTTTCCCAAACGGATTTCGTGAAAATGTCAAACGATCTAATAACAATGACCTCTTTCGAGAAAACAATTCAATTCTTCGCAAAAAGTAACAATAATAGATCTTAAATTATGCTGCAATTGAGAGGTACAAGCCAGAAGCAGTTCGAATGTGTTGCAAAATGGCACGATTTGAATTTCGTACCGAAGCATTCGAAAATCAACGCTGTCGCCAATATGAGGATTTAAAGTCTCAAATTAATAATATAACGTCATATGATTTATATTGTTTATTAAAAACTAATTTTAACTAATTTACATCTTTACTTTATTTTGATAATAATACCCATTGCTTTATGTGGAGATCATGCATCTTTCCGTGAGAAAAATTGTATTTTAATAACCTGTGTAGAAAAAAATTGAATATAAATCTTCAAAAAAGGCCCGGGTACGTAATTGTAGGTATATGAATATGAGCAAACTTTTACCGCTCAAGTCAGAGTCAACGTGAGTGTTTATTGCCGCTGATAAACCGTTAAGTATTAAAATTCAATTAAAATTCTTATGTGCACAAGCAAAAACGAAAATATTTAAAGAATATTTTAACAAGTGGTGTTCTCAATGGTTAAAATAGCAAGAGTATGATCTAAAAAATTTACCCATGCATCGGAGAGCCATTTGATAATCGTGCAGACCTGTTCTGCAAAACTTTTTCATAAGGGTAAGTTTTTTAATTATTATTTTTATTTTTGCCTAGATGGGGTGTACGGCGATGACTGCAGTAACGAAACAATTTTGAATGTACGGTTCAGGCTTTCAAGAAGGACTAATCAAATATATCATTCAAGAGACATCATCGAAGGTAGAAAATTTAAGCAATTTTCAACTGACTAATAACATTTTCATAACAAATTTACTCGATCAAGATGCCAGAAAAACTCTAAAGGTGACGAAAAAGTCGAAAACTCTATGTTCAACAAACAAATATTAGGGTTACTGTGCTTTGACTTATATAATATACAATTATTTTTACTTTACCACTTGCGAATTTTCAGATAAAGAAGTTAGCCATCTAGCGGTGAAGGTCGGAAGTAATATATTAGAGTATAGGCCTTTTTAAAATTTTCACTATATTGGTCATTTCATAGATTTCTGCAAACGAAACAAAAAAGATCTCTCATTTATTTAACCCGCAACACCATGCATATTTTACCTCCAGGCAAATTTTAAAGTGACTATTAGCGATGATTGTTAAAAAAGGACTATTCAAAGAGGTTGAGAACAAGGATCAATTATTCGGTTACTAGATAGTGTTTTAAATTGAATATTCCTGCTTGACACACACCCAGTGGAGTAGCAGAAATAAAGAAAACCAAAAATAAGATAACTTTTTGTAGAAGGGCTATTACCACCGCTACTCAAGCGTTGTACATATAACTAGTGGTGGATTACTTAAAGTATCGTACCACAAGGACGATTGGTTCATGCTGTGGTATATGGTCAAATAACAAAAAATGCTTATATAGCTCATAAGCATTGCAATCCAGGTACATTCATAAAAACCACTAACGATTGTTGCTTTTATGCTTGTCCGGTGCGTTACTGAAATACGATCTCGACAAGTATTAAATCTCGATGATTTGGTTTCATTGATAATTTTCAGCGTCAAAATCGATTGACACTTTGCAGGTACCGAAAGCATAATATTGAAAATAATTTAATTTAAATTGTTATCGGATAAAAATTAAATCAAAACCATGCTTTGAAGTATACATTTCTTTTCACTTTGCCATTTGGATTTCCAAATAATGATGCTCGCCCTGCAGTGGTGAAGGCTGGCAATGATTTTGATTAACATCGGAAAACGTTTTTAAAATTTTTTAATTTTAATCCTATTTTGGTACCCTCTCAATTTGAATGAATTCTTGAATGTT
This sequence comes from Trichogramma evanescens, assembly GCA_902732785.1. Taxonomy (NCBI): domain Eukaryota; kingdom Metazoa; phylum Arthropoda; class Insecta; order Hymenoptera; family Trichogrammatidae; genus Trichogramma; species Trichogramma evanescens. Next base: position 11,166 of record CACVKI010140026.1, on the reverse strand, counting down.
TGTCAAAATAAATTACAAATGTTGAAATATTTTCGATGGTAATCATGCTCTTTTTATTTCACACAGATCATTAGATTGATGCTGCCACAGGAGTCTTAAAATTCCTGTAAAACCTGGCAAGGATCTTTTGATTGATATTCTTACAAAACTATTTCTAACGTCAAGCAGCCCAGCCAATCTACCATCTGACGCGCGACTCTGCTTACATTTTATTTTTTCAACGCGTATGAACCAACATATCTTACTTATTTCGATTATCGCATTCTCAATCCAACGGCCAATCTCGATTCATACAAAACTCGATCTGGAGCTCTCGTGACATTGAGAAGAGATTACATATGGTTATAATGCAGCGTCGCAGTAAAGAAGTGCCACAGATAATCGGGTCGAGAGTAGAGCAGCAACAGCAGCAGCAACCCAGTGGCGCACAATTGCGCTTGAGAATTAGATTAATCAGTCGTAAGGCGCGCGATCGCGTCGATTTCACGCTTTGCGCAACACTTATTTGCCGTGGTATTCTCCTGGCTGCGACTCGCTGCGAGTCAGCCGGCAGCAGCAGCGCATACGAGTGAGTATGAAACGCGCTTACATGTATACGTGTGCGTGTGTAGTGTATATGAGTTGGTCCGTGCGTGCAACATAGCGTGATATTGCAAGAGAGTGTAAAGAAAGTTTCCAGGACGCACACTCGATGCGGCATGTAAGCTCTCGTTTCTCATCCGGGTTTTGCGTGCCGCGCCGAGTTTGACGTTACCTGCCTGCAGTGTGCGCATCGTCGTGTCGCGTATACTAGCTCGCTTCGTCTACTCTATATAACCTGCCTCGTATGTGTACGTTTCAACAATTTGAGCCGCTGAGGTGACGCACTTTTTATATACACGATTATATCGTAATTGAAGACACGCGCGCGGAAAAAACGTTCCTATGATTGTAAATTTGATAAGTAATCCAATCGAGGAAGCACTGGTCGCATAACGAAATTCCAATTTCCAGGCCAGAAACAAAATATGTTCTCCGGGTTGTTCAGCTACAGAACAAGCAACTCTTTTCACCGACAAGAATAATATTTTCTTCGAAAGTAAATGCACGCGAATATATGTATGCTTCATTGTTTATAAATATCACTCTGGCTCGTAATAAAGCCTATCTAAAAAGCACATGCACGCGCGCGTACATATGAAGCTGCTAATTACATTTTACAGTCAAAGCCTCGCGCTCACAGGATGCACTCCGCATCTAACGGTCTTTTGACTTTGCTCTGCACGAGTCGCGCGTTCGTATGTGCTGCGTTTGTGGGAACAGAAAAAATGCGCCCGTATACGAGCCAGAGGCATCATTTTTCTAAATCTTGCGAGTGAAAAACACACGCGCGACGCCGCGGCAGCGGCAGCAACAACTTGGAGTTTTCAAAATATCTATGATCCATCTTGCGCGAAAACAACCCCATATTCATTATGAGAGGAGGAAATAATTTTCTCTCGATCTCGATGCTTGTGGAGGAAAAAAAGAGATGCCGCTTTACATGCGCAGCGAGTATCAAGTATCCGAGAGCTTTCCTACAACGAGCGCGTGAACGTAATTGGAAGCCGCAACCAGAACCTTTCAGACGAGATACTCGCGCGCGCCTCTTTATTATTAATTTATGTAATAGTCTTTTTTTGCCAACACACCACAATGGGTGTGTTGTATAGTCATTGGAATACTTTTGCATTGTCTTCGTAAAGACGCGAACGTTACAAATACCTTTTTTTTTTATGAAAGTAAAGAAAAAATCCATCAACGCCTACTAGGCCTGATTAAGCATTCAGAACTCGTTATTTCAGGCGAAAAATTTTGCACGACAAACTGCTGCGGCCTCGGCGGCGGCGCGACTCTGTATTGTATGTGTGTTGCCTGTATACATATCGCATGTGTATACTCCGGCAGTCAAGTGGATTAACTTAGTATTTCTGTACTTGCTGCACATACACACAGCAAGCTCTGCGATCGTGACTGGAAAAGCTAAAAGCAGCGCAGCAACGATGCGCAATCTCCGTCATCGTTATACACATATACTTAAGTGGTGCGCGCGTGTGAAACAGATTCCTGAGTCGGTTTTTCCTCGCTCGCCGCGTGCGACGCGAAAAACGGGGCTGCACACACGAAAATAATTTGTGCGCTATTAATTAATAATAAAACGTCGAAAACTCAAGGTATCGTTCATTGCCACGGTTTTAATTCGCTCGAGATCGAGCAAGTACATAATATATAATAATGGAATAAAAACGTCGCGCGTACACTCAAAGTAGCGTCGCAGGCAATTAAGAGAGTCAACTAAAAGGCGTCGCACTTCTTACGTACGATGGATTTCTAGCGGATATGCTGCTAGCTGCAGGCGCGCACGACGAGTGCATTGTTGTTCCTCGCTGCTAATGATTTTGCCCATTATGTTAGTTTAGCGCGTCGCGTTGGAAACACGAGAAGATGCAACACTCGACTCATACCTATATTATGCCGCGGCGTTTCTATCCTACATGAGACTTTTTGAATATATTAAATAAAAAAAAAAAGATGTGCGTGTGCACGCGCGTCGAAAGCTCGACTGCAATAAAATATGATTAAATAAAACGAGGCGAATAATAGATAGGGCAAATAACATCGAAGAAATGCACTTGTTGTTGGCGTAATTCGTTGCAGGCTCATTAGCACGGCTGCGCGCGCGGTGTATAATGTATAAGCATTCTCGAGCGAAAGTCAATCCAGTGTGTAGGCAGCTAGCTTCGGTGCGCGCGAGCGATATTTCCCAATTTCTGGGGCACAAGTCGAGCTGCTGCTGCAGCTCGAAACGATCTCACGCGGTGCACATGCAGCTCTCCAATAGCTGCAGCTTGACTCTTTATGAGAATATAATACTCCCGCGCGCGATATAAACGGGGCGGACACGAATGAAAAAAAAACCTACTTTTTCCCAAATATATATTTATATAGAGCGGCGCAGTTACAATATAGTCTTTTTCGCGCGAGCGGCATGCAGCGCGGGAGATCACTTCGTGGCGGCGCAGTTACGTGACGATCTCGCGCGAGCCCACAATGTTCGCGGATGAGAGATCTGTGAACGTGTAATGGGCCTCATGTGCAGCAGCTCTGCTCTTACGTGGCACCTGCCAATCTTATCATCTCTAGTCGAGGAGGGCATTATATATGCGGATTATACGGCTCTTTTCGTGTCGGGACTCGGGCTCAAAGAAATACTCTCATATAGCACGTATTATAATAATACGGCTTAGTATGTGTGTGTACAGAGCGAGCGTGTATATTATACGAGGCGAAGAATCGAAGGGAAATCAAAAGGATTGTGCATCGTGTAGCATGTAAAACACTCGGCTGCAGTGTTGCTTTTGTCGCTATGGTATTTCCTTGGTGAATTTGAAGTTCCATAAATGTATTGACGAAACTTTCGTGCCCGCCACGAGCTGCCGTGCGCTCGCAGGCCCGCTGCATATACCTTTTGCATAAACCGTGAATATATAGCACGATATAAAGCTGCAACGATACAACGATACACAATGTACGGAGTGCGGTGTATAATATGCAAAAGATGTGGCTGCTTGAGCTTTGGCGCAGTGGCATGGTTGCCATGACTATTATACGGACTCGAAGAAGCTCCGTGTGTCTTTCTCGTTTATGCATGAGCGGTGTCGAGTAATATCCTGAGTCACTCTGACGTCTTTTGTTTTATTTCTTCCTGCGAGTATCATTGATGCGATATTTAGCATTACGCATGTATCCATGAAAGTTTGTAATAATGGGATCTACTCGAGCAAAAAAAAATTAAATTCACTCAGACATATCTTTCGTAATTAACGAGTTATGCTTTCGATCTTGGTATCGATGGCAATAAACCGAGAGACGCGGCAGCATTAAAGTTTGCTCGAAACAATTAAACAAACTTGAAAGTAAGACGGAGCCGTGCACGGCTGTGTCGAGCGCACAGAGTCAGAGAGTAGCTCGTCTAAGTTCGCGCACGAGTGCACAGACGAACGCTGATGAAAAGTAACGCACGACATGGAAAGCTCGCGAAGACACCTCTCCTTGGCATCGCTACCGAAACTATATGTAGATACCGCGTGCGACGATCAGTATGTTTCACTAAACGACTCGTACAGATGCACATCGATCACGTACAGTAGTATACAGAAAATTGCATCCACATTAATTGCTAGGATCGATACATGTGATTATCGTCGCTCTTTGCTGTGGTTAATCCGTTGAGACGTTCGATGCCATTCGAAATAACGCACAGTCTAAGTTACATTTTAATCGGTTTTTTTTGCTTTGAGTTGTGTTCATAGAAAGTACGCATCCTTCTGGTAATTCAAGCTTTTTATCAAGCCTTTCATTTTCTTTTCTAAAATATAATTTATCCTTAAACATATAGCATTTCTAAGGATGCAATTTTTTCCCTTCGGCATCCGAAACGATTAAAATTTTCAAGCTATTTTCTTGCTCGCACTAGTAGTTACTTTTGCGCATTCGTAAAGCATCCATCGAACGGTCGACAAAAACGCTCCATCGATGCGAATAAATATATAAATCGTACGGCAGCAGCATCCACTAGGGATCTCTCTTTCTTTCTCTCTCTCTCTCTCTCTCTCGTTCTATGCTGCTGCTGTGCGTGCAGAGATCGACTGCGCGAGGAGGTTAGACCGGAAAATAGCCATTAAAAGTAAAAATCGAGCTGCAAGAGCAAAGTCTATCCTCGCGCGTTGGAGAAGCGCGTCGAAAAAGAAAAGACTCGGCGTCTTAGCGCTGGATGCTACATGCACACACACACACACTCGTATACGTATAGAGCGCAAGAGAGAGAGAAAGATAGAAATATGCGATCGTATAGTTACACAGGGCAAAAACCTTACTCTCTCTCTCTCTTCTCGCGGTTTCCCGCGCGCGCAAAAGATCGAGGCTCGACTCACTTCTCTTCTTCTTCTTCTTCTTCTTTCCCTCTTGCCATCTCTACTTGGAGTACTCGGCGATGTGTTTCTTCTCTCTTCGGCTTCTCCTCCTCTCTTCGCGTTCATGTTACAAGGCATCGTGCGCTGCTGCTGTAGCACACGGCCAGAACCGAGCCGAGGAGAGCAGTTCATGATCGTCGTTGTGCCTCTGCCGCGAGCCACACGAGTACCTATATAGGTGTATATACGATCGGAGGAGTCTTTAACCTCTCGCTCTTTTCTCTGTTCCTCTCTTCGTGTGCGAGAGAGGTAGCAACGCCCTATACACGAGAAAGAAGAGAGAGAGAGAGAAAGAGAGAACTGAGTTGACTGTCTATACATGAATAATGCCGCATGCGAGGAACGTCGATTTTTACACAGGTGCAACTGCAGCAGTAAGTAGTGATGAATATGACTGCTCAGTTTGTCCGCGACGTCTTGAAAAAGGAAGCCTGCCTACCTACCTACACGTATACGCGAGCATAACTTGCCTGGCGGACTCGACTGCGCGTGTATTATTGTGGTTTACATTTATACATATAACTATAATACCACCCTATGCGCCTATAAATACAGGACTGCCCGGTGCTTTCTTGTCGATGCATGAATAATTTAAAGCTTTTAACTTTATGCCTCTTCCTTCGGCTAGCAATGATTATTGACTGTCTCTTTTTTTTGCAGCGATTAACTTCTCCGAGCTTCGGCATTTGCTCGTACTATTTTTACCCTGCTATCTGGTAGATAAAGATAATTGATATTTGAATGCTAAGAAAATACTTATTACGACATAATGAGTTGACCGATCACGATCAAAACAGGTAGATTTCGTCATAAAATTTCTCTTAACTTTTTTTTACTCCATTCATAAACATCGGATTAAACTTGTCAGTACACTTATAAATGTACATTAGAAACCGACTCGATTTCCCTTTGTCCCTTTAAACTCGCCTGACCTTGCTCTCTCTTTCTCGAACACGTATATCCGACGCTAGTGAAAACTATCATCGCGACACATATGTATTCAGCTGGACGCGCAACTATATCAACAGTGTCGCGTATGCAAAGTTACAATTTCTACCGCGACCCGTATCAATACATTCATTTCAGCTCGCATAAGCCGCGTATACGTATGAGTGTAAGTATATGAGTGTGTGTGTTTGAGAGAAAGAGAGAGCAGTAGTGCAAGGAATTGTTTTTTTCCGGTCGCACTGCTGCACGCGTATTATACCTATATATGTGTTTATATGCGCTCGCGTATACAGCGGCGGTTTCTTGCATGTTATATATGTGAGTACGTATCCTTTTCTGTCGCCTCGTACCGTTACACTACACCGAAATTCCAAAGTCGCTTACCGTGTACAGAGTCGCGACGATGTTCTTTCACGCACGAGGTCGTGTGTGTTATATATTATAATATGTATTTTAATACAGGCGAAGCCGACCGAGGCTCATCCTAATTTTTTTTTTCTTTCCGCATATATATACGCAGGTACTTTCACGCGCGCGCCTTCTTACGTCGAGCAAGTGTGCTTTTTATATTTAAATTTTATTTTCTCGATGACTCATTTCTCCTTTTCACGGAACACGAGCAGCAAGTGCGCGCGCATAGGTTCTTTACAAATATTATTTTTTATTGTGACAGTATTTGCGGAGCTTCTAGTTTTATTTTTTTTCTTCGCGAAGCATATGTAACTCGTGAAACTGTGAATTATTATTAGATTTTCGATGCAGCCTTTGATAATTACATTCTCACGGTCATCCAGCGCGTGAGCGCGTGGGCGTTAGCATGGAATCACGCTAGATTATAACAATGAACGCAATCATTCCATATTTGAAAATTAGCAACTCAAAGGTTTGAATCATCGGATTTTTTCAAACTGAAGCGAGAGAATGTTGAATGAATTTTCAATCAAATCCCATTGCAGATATCTTCATAGTAAAACTTGAAATAATTCAGAACTACAGTGATCAATTTAACGTAAAGATCCACAAAAATTAAAAACAATATATGAATGCAATCTGAACAAGTGCATCACAATGATAGGTTCAAAATAAAGTAGAGTTGAATCATTTCCATGTTGTTTTAAGTCCTATAATAAACAAATTTAATTGAAACGTATACCAAACTATATTCTTCAATTTTTTAAAAGTCTCATACTCATGAGCATTATTACGTGCAATGCACACATACGAATTGTCTATTTCTCTAAGCAATTGGTATCCGTTAATCCGATAAGATTCGTCAAATGATTATGATATATATTTCAAAGTTGGTGGTTTTTATCTCGTTCTTGTTGGTTTACATCTATAGCTCTGTTAGTGGTAGGTTATATAATTTGAAATTTATTGTCTAATCGTGAATTGTAGGTTACCAATGCATCAAATTTTTCTCAGGTGGTTTTTAGTTTTGCAAGAAAGCACAGATGAATGAATTCTTGGTTTTGTTTACATATAGACGGGTGAAACTACTTTTGACAAATTTCTCGAAACCATTACTCATTGAACTAAAATTTATTCATTTCAAAATTAAATTTGTTTTTTATTTTCAAGTGTGGGTTATTTAACGCTTAAAATGGAAAGCTTCGCGACGTGATAAAATTGCACGAAAACACGCCATCATATTCAATGAAAAGTCAACTGCAGAATTAATTATTTCTGTCGACGATTTCTCAAATTGCATCTCGTAGATACGCGAGTAAAAGTTTATCCTAGCACGATGCTCGATAAAGAAATTTGAGGAAGCACTTTTGAAATTTCTCTTTCGGAGCTGGAGGTGTAGAGACGCGCTCGCACGCACGCACAGATCGGCAAGCGATTTATAGATTATGAGATTTATTTTACGGCGTCAACTACGCAAAAATTTCAGCTAGCCTGGGACGAGGACGACGGCGACGACGCGACCACGATCGTCAACGATAGTTTACAGTGAGAATCGTGGCAATGATCGGTAAAATTTCTAGCCGCAGATCTATAATTTTAAATTTAACATCTTTGTCGAGCTCTGCTGGGCTCTGCAGCGTGTGAAAAAATGACACTTCAAACCGTACGTGTATCGTTAGATATTTTTCGAGAAAGTAAAAAGTTGACTCTTTATTTTTTACGACTCGCAGTGTGCAATAACGAAAATTCAATTACACTCCGAAGTCGGACCAATTTATTGCCATAGAGATCTAAGCCGCTAGTGCCCATATAGTCGGCAAAAGTAGTCACGTTGATTTCACGCCAGTTTTTTTAACACGTGGACGCGATCGCACGGACAGAGGGACAGACAAACACACGCACACACACAATACAAGCTCTCGAGGAAGGAGGATGTTAAAGCCGCAAAACGAGTTCTTTTTTTCTTTCCTCTCTCCGAGACATAAACTGTAGACTGCAACTGCAGCGTATACGCGCGCAGAGGTAGGCCCGAGTCCAGTCGAGGGATTATGTATTAAGCGAGAGACTCACCGATGGCACGTCGGGATCTAGCAACGTCTCTGGCTTGGACACCGTTGCCGCTGCAGCTGAGCAGCAGAAAAAGCAGCAAGAGCAGCGGTAGCAGCAGCACGGGCCACCGCTTGCCATCCTGGATCTTCGCTCGCGGCATCTTAAATTCTCTACCGCATTCTTTCTTTCTAGTACATTAGCCGTGATCGACTCGAGCAGTGGAATCGATCAACAGTAGCTGCAGCAGAAGCAGAAGCACATGCACACACCACTTTATACAGCACTGATTCAATACAAGAAGATAGACACCAAAGGACGCGCACAATTGTATTTACCGATGCGTCGCGTGCGTACTTATTTGTACTTTTCGGCGAGAAAACCGATCGCGATCAGAGTCGCAATTGCACACGCACTTATGATACACACACACACACACAAACACTTCTGTCGGCTGTATGTCACTTCTACGTCGGAAAACGGCAGCGAGCTAACGAGCGAAAGAGAAAGGAGAATCGGGTCATGTCATATGCACCGCGAGCTCGCAATTTTCGAAAATTATATATCGAGTCGGCGCGAGCAATCGCCTCGATTTCCAATTAAAAGAAAGACGAAAAAAATTGTCCAGTCGCTCGCCAACTGGATTATAAATATAGAGAATAGATCGGCGCGGAGCAGTGTTGTCGCGCGCACGACGATCCGCGAACGTGTGTATACGCTATATGGTGTGCGGCGAGTGGAATATACCGCTGGCGCGCACTGGAGAGCGTCTCGGCTAGTGCGCGTTTGAACCCGTTGCTCGGGAGAGAGTGCCAGGGGGGCCTCTCGTTGGCGAACCTGCCTGCATGCCTGCCGTTCACCTGGGTCCTCTCTCTCTTTCTTTCTCTCTCTCTCTCTCTCTCTCTCTCTCTCTCTCTCTTCTCATTCTCCTGTGATCGCGACTTGTACACACTCAAAGTCGTCTCCTCTCTTTCTCGCGCGTTCGCCGTTGTATATATCGATGTATGCTATATACGTAGGTACTGTGTGTGCGGCGCGCTTCCTTCGCTCCTGTAAACGGTCACCGCCACCGTAGAAAATTTTCTTTATAGCCAGGCTATGGAAAGAGAGAGAGAGAGAGAGAGAGAGAGAAGTCATTCTACCAATGTATGTATATGCTAGCGTATGTGTACCTTAGGACTCTCATCTCGCGCAGTCACCTGTGCAACTCTGCGAAACTATGTATTGATAAGTCAACTTGACCGCTCTACAACGATCAAAACTTTTTTGACAATAATTTTATTAGGATTAATCAGAGAAATACTTGATCACTAGGAACAATTATGATCTTCAATTATAGCGAAACAAATTTTTTTAAAGCTTGTGCAAGACTATTTTTAAATGTTCAAGTTAATCCATTACAGATATGCCATGTGAATGCAAAAGCGTGTTCGAAATCATAAGATACAGCTTTCACGTGCTCAAAAACTCGTATTCTAATCAGCCTCTATTGGAGTTAAAAGATACACATAGAATATCGAACCAGTCTTTATTATGCAACGAAGAAGCCGTACGATAAAAATATTTTGAAAATTCGTTCGATAGATACTATTTCACAACTCATAATTGTTCAGAAATCATTTGCATTTTTTTTACGTCAACTTCCGATAATAAAAAAAAATAAAAACTTCCTCGGAATATAAAACAGACTTCAAGTATTGATAGATTTGAGTAGATTTCTGGGATGATTATGAATGTAAAAAACCAACATTATTAATTAATCGCATACGTTTATGAACGCATGAAAAAATTCGCAGCATATGCTGATGTAGTTTCCACAGCACACTTGAAAATATAGGAAAAAAGTAATACCAGATCGTCATGCTGACTATGTACAGACAGCTGCAGGATAAAGTAAAATTGGAGCAATAATCTAGTTGGCAGCGCGAGCAATAAGTGCTGTGCGCGCTTGGTCGTGCTTGAGAATCAATAATTATCATATGCCAAGGGTGTTCATAACGACCGTAACGCGCGACGTACTTACGCACAGGGCGTAAATGCGAACGCCGAGCGCATCTATGGCAACCGATCTAGGCCTCCTCGCCTCAACTTTCAATCATATTGAACAGATCGTTAATCATAAAATGATAATGCATGCACTTTCAAATTTTTTTTATGCGATTGACCTATTGGATCATTTTTCACCTGCTTAATTTGAATATATTGTGTGCATTTTGTTAAAATGTACCTCAATCATGATACGGAAAATGAACTAAAAATTTAAGTTTTTATTATCAATAAATTAGATCAGTACATAGTAATTGCCCATAGATTATTTTATTATATTATTATAGAATAATTTCTTCCGCAGCAAATTTTTATACCGTTTTATCGCACGAATATTTCCAATTAGTATAATCCAACAATTATAAAGAAAATAACAAATTTATTATATGAGCAATTCTTTAAATAAAACGCATTTTTTTAGGTAAAATGACGCCAAATTTTTTTTTCAACTTAAGGGGATGCGGACCCCCGGGGAATGTTTTTGGGGGTCCTAGAAACGTGAAACAATGTAGGAACCATTGAAATTTCCATAGGGTTTATTTTTATAGCTACTTTTCTGATTTTGAGGACGAAAAATCATGTTTTCTCGTCATTACGGCTAATCGCCCGATTTCTAAGTCGCTGAAAAAGTATCAAAACTCATTTCAAAACTATAACTGATTACTGTATTCGATAGGAAATTTCCTCAGCTTTCCGATGGTGGTGTCAGATTTTCCGATCCGTC
>CACVKI010140023.1:0-13641 GCA_902732785.1 Trichogramma evanescens | reverse complement strand
TAAGAAGTATAGAATAGAGTCTGTATACCATAAAATATCTAGGTATTCATTAAAAAACGCACGACATGAAGAAAGCAACGATTCTGACTTTAGGACAGCTAACGGAGGGGACATTTGGCATGGTTATACTACTGTAGTAAGTGCTAGGTGTTGAATTTTGAAAATTTTCCGGTGGGGATTTGTTAAGTACACTTATTCAAAGACAACTGCATCGCGAGATTTTCATTTTTTTTCATCACCGAGCCCCTGCGTCACTAGGACACGTAATATTGATGAATCGGGAGAATCAACCATATACTTCGACAACTGCCACACGGTTCAACGTATCTCTTCTTCCACTTCGCAGGACGTTTACGATATTGTTCTCGCGTTGTAAACAACTACTCGTCGTTATTCACGTTACGAAGCCATCGATTAAAACGATCTCTTTATGGTGAATCATCATCCTCGTGCGTGGCTGCTTTTTTTTTTATAAAGGTCAAGGATCAATTTTCATGTACGCTCGTTCGTCAATTTTGAAGATTTGGCTTAAAAAATTAAGAGACAAAATAATTGATCATAATGAATCTCTGGCGTTGTATATTTACATTAAAGTCTATACATGAATGAACATTTTCACACTCGGTGCATTAATGAGTTTGTTGCTTGCGATAAAAAAAAAAATAAAAAAAAAATAAAGAAAGAACAACTTATAACTCATTTCGTTACTAATATAAAAAGTATCTCTCAACGTCGCACTGAGGCTGTACACAACTTAAATAAATACGTTTATAAAATCTTAATACAAGATTACAAAACATGAAAAAAAAAATTGATAATTACAGTCGCAAATTTTTAGACAGTTCTTTATCACTTGCATGTTTAAGGCTAACTAATTTTGTACAAAACTAACTTCAATGCTCATTCTATCGATCCGAATCGACATCCATGGATTCCGTGAACTGCTCGAGTGAATTTTGCGTTACAATTACTTGCTGTTGTGGCTTCAATGGGGTGCTTGCGGCATTGGGCGTACCAACCACCATTACTTTTGTGCCTTGAGCTGGTTTCTGTACCTGAACTTGCTGAATTGTCTGAGGTTGTTGTTGCGCTTGTACTTGCTGTACTTGCTGTACTTGCTGTACTTGCTGTACTTGCTGTACTTGCTGCACTTGCTGCACTTGCTGCACTTGCTGCACTTGCTGCACTTGCTGCACTTGCTGTACTTGCATTTGTTGTACTTGCTGTGCTTGAACTGGTTGTGCTTGTGGCTGCTGTTGCACTTGTGCTGTAGAAGGTAGAGATTGTACTTGAACTTGCTGCACAGTTTGGCCTTGATGGTGCTGTGATTGTACTGCTCCAGTGGCAGGATTTCTAGAAACAATAACATACTTTTGTCCACTTGAAATTGTTGTTCCGGTCGTAATTCCACTGCCACCGAGCACTACTTTTGGTGGAATAGTTTTGGTGTTATTCACTGCAACTTGTTGATTAGTATTATTGGTTACAGGAATATTACCAGAAGGGATAGGAGCAGCAGGTGTTGTGCGATTTTTAGAGACAGCAGTGCACAATGCTGGCCCTATATAGCCAAATTCTTGCTCGTACTCTTCAACAACATCTGGTGCTGATCTTATAGTTTTTAATATAGGAGCCACTGATTTAATAAGCAATGTTTTTATGTGACCAGCAGCATTTCGATCTATGCTTGATGAATTGACTCCCTCAAAACATACTTCAATACGATCAGAGATAACTCTTATTTTTGGAATCACTAATGCTTTTATGACATCTGGACCAAGTTCACATAATCCATGGATTGCACCATACAGTGAATTTAAGTTAGCCTGCAAAAATAAAAATGAGTTTAAAAAAACTGTTTTCAAAAAATTACAATACCAGAGGAAGATACACTTTTCAATATACTCACTTGATTTATGTTGATCAACGCATGACTGAACAATCTTGTTATTCTAGTTTGAATATTATTTGTGGTGGTATTGAAATTTTTACAAATTTGCGCCATTAGACGGGAAGCAAAATCTCTTAAGGCCCAATGATTATCCATTTCCGGTCTTGAACACAAAGACTTTGATACTATGCAAGTAACAATTGATGGTATCAATTCGTGTAACTGAAAAAATAGTTCAATTAATTAGTTTAAATCAGTAATTTATTTGACTGTATGGTACTAATTAAAATACTTACATATTTTTCTAAATAAAGGCTTGGATTATCCAGTAAGGCCTTGACCATTCTCATCAGATAAATGAGTATCGCTAAGTTATTTTGAACTACATTAATTTTTACGCCTTCAGCAATAAATGTACACATGCGAGCTAACATCTCGTGTAAGCCTGGATCCGCTGATAAAGACTGATAGGCTTCGACTCTTCTCCCTTCATCGGCTCCCACGCAGGCTTCAGTAATTTCTTTATAGTAAAGTTGCTGTTCTACACTTAATTCATGAGTGGCTAATTGTTTAACATGTACAGTCTCAACGTTACGTAATTTGTGGCTTTTGTGACCCGGTTTACCAAGATTAGGATTACTGTTTTTACTACTTATTGGATCTGTACTCTCTAGTTTTTGGACCTCTTTGGATACAGGCGGTGGATTTTCAGGTATCGTCGGCTGAATACCATCGATGCACAACCAGTGAGTTCTTAAATTAGTGTCTAAAGGCAGCTTCGGCCAGCTCTGTGCGCCAGCTGTGGATACGAGCTCGGTCAGATCGAATTCCTTTTCCTCGGTGAAGTGCAACTCTCTGCCACCGCCCGACGCGAAGCGGAAGGGAATGTGCTCCTTGGCGAAGAAGCCGTAGGTGGGCTCGACGTTCTTGGCTTTCAAGGCGTGATCGACGTCGTGCGTCGTGAGCCTGGACCTTCTGCCGTGGTGCATGAACTTGATCGCGTCCTGGAGTATCTGCTTTATCCGATAGCTGACGTCCTCGGCCAGGTCTTTGGCCGCCTCGTCCGGCAAATTTGCAACGCCGATGCTCTCAGCGATGACTTTCATCGACTCCGTTGACAGAGTCGTCCCGTACATCATGGAGTCTACGTCGCTCATCTTGGGAAAGTGCGGTGGTGTTGATCACCACACCAGGAGTCACACGCGGGACAAACGGTAAACACTCCGGGACACGTACGAGCTCGCGAAAATTCGACGATGCTTCTTTTGCACGATAACCAAGCGCGAGACTGACAATTCGATAACGCCGCGAATATAGCCTCAACTTTACGACGATAAATATTGCTGCTGCGTGGCTCGGATTCGAGACCGACGCCGCCGACTGGTCACTGCTGACTGCCCCCTCCAGACTACCTTGTGTTGGGCCTGTGCGTGCAGTTCACGCGTGCAATGTTGATATACCTTTGCACACATGCTTTGCTCGACGCAGCAGCTCGAGACGCCTCTTGGCGCGGCGCTCGAGAAACGACACGAGCGACACGTGGGATAGCATTGGAACTATATTCACAGTTTCTATCGTCGGTAGCGTCGTTGCCTCGCATGCTATGCTCTGTCTCTCTCTGACTCATCGATGATGCGCGCGCAACGTCGCTCGACAGTGTAAACAAACGTGGAACGATCGTGTCCCGTTATACGAATTACAATGTTGACAAAATATCAATTTCACAATTTCTTATCGTGACTTCAACTCAACGACTCACTCTTGCAAGAGCTCCAGCACGACTGCACATCGTCGATTTAAAGCCATCGGCATCGATTAACTCGAAGTTGCTGCTTCGAGGCCCCCTTTTAAATGCGGTAAAGCCGCGCGCACCGGCGGCTGCTGCTGCTGCTGCTGCTGCTGCGTGCGTCGTCGCGTGCCATGTAATAATATGTCGTGACCCCGCCGCCGCCGCATAACGATAGAGGCGTCGAGAATTGAAGTCCTCCCTGGCGATTAGACGTGTGTGTGAGAGCCGAGACTGCGAAAGTCTCCAGTTACCGTCGTACACAATCGTTTTTTAACGAGGTATAATACATAATTCCGAGAAAACACAAGTGTCGTATATATTAGCAGTAAGGCTTTTAAAAGCTCGTAACTAAGAAAATTTTTTGTTTACGCGACACAACTTACGTTGGCGGCACACGCCCGGTCCGCATCCTTGTTTATTTTGTCATCGTCGTATACGTATACGCGTGTTTGAGTTCGTTTTTTTTTCGTTTGCGTGTACCGCTGCGTTGGTTATATATCGAACGATTGGTTTTCATTTTTTGCGAATATTGCAATAAAGCGAGCCTTTGTTTTTTTTCTTTTTGCTTACAGAGACACAAGGACAAATTTCCAAGTCAAGTGCTGCACGTCGATAATCATCTCTTTGATTTTTATATAAATAAAAATATAAAATAGCACAATGAGCGACGACGAATCACTACCTGCAGGTTGGGAAAAACGACTGAGCCGCTCAACTGGTGCGTAATGCGATCGATATTGTATTATTTTATCCTATAAACTCGGTGCGCTATTATTAGCTCATTGTTTCATTTTTCTATTCAACAGGCCAGCATTATTATCTGAATATTTACACCAAAGCGAGTCAGTGGGAGAAGCCAGACAAGCCAGCGGATTCTGCTGGAGCTGGCAATGGCAAAGCAACGGAGGAACCAGACGAGGTTCAATGCTATCACTTACTTGTTAAGCACTCTGGATCCCGACGACCTTCATCTTGGCGCGAGCAAACGATTACCAGATCTAAATCTGAAGCGTTAGAATTAGTTAAATGTAAACTTGATTCATTAACGAGCAATTTGCTTTTATCTATCTCCATCTTCTAACACTGATTTTTCTTTTATTTTTGCAGCGTACAGAGAGCAAATTGTTTCTGGAGAAGCAAGCTTTGGTGACTTGGCATCCAAATATAGTGATTGTAGTTCGGCTAAGCGTAATGGTGATTTAGGTCCCTTCAGTCGAGGAACCATGCAAAAACCATTTGAGGAAGCAGCATTTGCTCTGAAAGTGGGAGAGATTTCTCAACCTGTTGATACCGACAGTGGCGTGCACATCATTTACCGTGTTGCTTAAACTCATTTGTCAACTGCCATTTCTGCTCTAGAATGACCATCATTCATTTGTATTTGAAAGAAGTCATCAGCTGCTTAGCGAGTAACTGAAATTGAAGCAAATTGAGCTCCTCTGATGTGTATATTTTATTAGGGATACCATTCCATTCAGTTTCGTGGCATAAAGGTGAAAATTACAATTATCATTAAGAATGGCATTTGTCACTCAATGTCAGGATTGTTTTATCATGTTGTTCAGAAATCTTAGAAACATTGACCCAGCTGTTTATTTATCACTTTTTTAATTTCAAATAAAAAAAATACTGTTTACATGTCTTAATCTTTGAAATACTTTAATTTTATGTACTAAAATTAATAAGCAAGATAATCAATGAAAATTTGTTTTAAAGGTTCAACATCGATCTTATCTATAACAATAGTATTTTTCAAGGCATCAGATCTATCATCCATAATTATGGTTCCTTTTTGTGGTCCTGTAACGATAGCCTCTACATGGGTTGACTTGACAGAACTAATTAAATCAGGATCAAGCATGCATGCTACTAAAAGTGCATCACTTGAGGTCCACATTGTCTTTTCCTTGCTCAAACTAATTGCCTCTATTTTGTTCATAAAATCAACGATGGGCGAATCAATTTTTCCTAGCATATTGACTCTCCATTCCTTAGTAAGAACAAAAAAAAAAATATTTTAGTGTTTTTGTAATTTTTCGTCGAATATTCTGACAACATTTACCTTTGAAATACCGGTGGTGGTGACAGTTTCCCAAGGCACTAAAATAACTTGTAATTCATTCGCCGCGTCAAAGAGAATGAAGTTGCTCTTCGGATCAGCGACAAAATTGAACTCGACGTGAGATGTTGGATCATTCGGATCGGCCACATTGCCACCCATAGTATAAATGTAATTCAAATGCGAAGTTAAATTATCGTCGTACAGGATGGCCTTTGCTACATTTGTGGTCGGTCCTAACGATACTATGCTCACGTCACCTTTAAAATACTTTTACATATGAATTTTTACGGAAAAATATTTTGATTAAAAACTACATAAAGCCCATTTACCTGAATGTCCGCGAGCTAGTTCTATTATTGCCTCGTGGGCTAGCATAGTCCGCCGAATTTCGCCTCTTACGGGCCAATCGAATTTTGCATTACCAAATCCATCGTCACCGAAGTATGAGTCGGAAACGAATCGCCTGTTGAAACCGATTTGCGGGCCCTCGTATACTGGAATCTACAAGATTAACAATAAGATTCAAAATATCCTTCGGTGGTTGAAAAATGAAATATAATCTTACATCTTCACGTCCGAGCAGCGTCAAGACTCGTAAAACGTTACGTTCGACTTGTGGTTCTCTCGTGTTGCCGTACGAGCAGATGATACCGATAACTTCGAATTTTTTCGCCTCCCCCGCGAGCCTCTCGTGCGACAGAAGCATGATAATGGCAATGGCATCGTCGGCACCGCCGTCCGTGTTGACGATCAATTTTTCACCACTACGGGACAAAGGAGTTGTCCAAAAAAAATTAAAATGAAAAAATTGTTTGAAGCAATCGAAGACTCATACCTGCATTGGTCGAATGTATGGAAATATAGCACTATGAAAAATGCGAAAAGAAACGTTTTCATTTTATAAAAAAAAATTGATTTACATGCACAGGTAAATCATAATGAAAAAAAAACAGTTCCCCCCGATATATAGGTGGAAAATTCGTGCTCTATCTTGGTAAAGAAAAACGTATATTTAATCAGCCACACGAGTTGCACAAAAACTTGAGATGTTGAACTGTTATTAGCAATGATAATTTCAACCAGGAAAAAAGTATTATCGTGCAAAAAAAAGAGTCTACTTTTCACGAGGACGTATAATTGAAATTTTATGGCACAAAGAGCTCGTTGACGACTGACGATTAATTTTTATAATCAAGCTTTCGTTAATTATCGATGAAAATTTTGAAAATCCACAAAAAATAAACAAGATCGGTGAGTTACATTTATCTTGTTTAGTGTGTAAATATTACGATTCTTTATCCCGAATTAGGATATTATTTTTTAAGAGTTTTTATTTTTGAATGGATTGAAAGATTAATTTAATCAGTGGAAAAATTGAGTCACATTGGCCTTTTTAAATTATGAACTTATGAAAACAAACGTTCACGTATTTATAATTATCTAATTTGATATAAAAAATCAATTTATGGAAACAGGAAAAGTATTTATGATTTTTTTTTATTTTCCAAAAACCAGAATCTTTTCTCAAACTCGAATTTTAGAACTATTTTATATTTTTCTAAAGTTTAAATTAAATAATTTTTTGAAAATATTTACCAAAAAGTGATACCTAATTTTTTATTAGAAATTTTATAAGCGTAGATTCTTTGGAAATCTACCCGGGAAAAATCATACAGGGTTCACATTATTGTAAGAGTATCATAATGTTGTCGTTATGTCATGTGCAACTGACATCTGCAGGAAGGAAAATAAACACCGCGCCTGTTGTGACTTGTGAGTGTGCCGCAAAGCAAACGAAACGCGTTTGCGTTGCTTCTGCTAAATTAAAGTGTGCCGCAGCCGCTGCATACGAGTTTGATGAAAAAATTTTGTTGATATCTGCCAAGCTCGAGACGAGGAAAAGATGCTGAACTGCATCAAGAAAAAAGTATTCGAGGACAATGCAGTGCCAGCGGATGTGCGCAACGACGAGGAGCAATCCGTCAAACTTCAACAGATACTGGAGCTGCTGACGTCGGCTGGTTACTACCGTGCCAGAATAAAGGGCTTGGCAGATTTTGACAAAATCGTGGGTGGAATGACCTGGTGCATCGAGTCCTGCCAATTCGACGTGGACGTCGATCTGCTCTTTCAAGAGAACTTGATCATCGGGCAGAAGATAGCGTTGACCGAAAAGATCGTTGCCATGCTGCCCAAAATGAATTGCCCTCACAGGATAGAGCCTCATCAGATACAAGGCTTGGACTGTATACACATTTATCCAGTGATGCAGTGGCTAGTGAGCGAGTCCATGAAGACCAGAAAAGAAATGGCCCATTACGTTCAAACTT
The DNA here is from genome assembly GCA_902732785.1 of Trichogramma evanescens. Classification (NCBI taxonomy): domain Eukaryota; kingdom Metazoa; phylum Arthropoda; class Insecta; order Hymenoptera; family Trichogrammatidae; genus Trichogramma; species Trichogramma evanescens. The sequence continues at coordinate 5,569 of CACVKI010140023.1, read as the reverse complement.
TTGCCGTTAATCAGTTCAATAAAAATAATTATTACTTCAACAAGTATCTCTTTGACAAAGATGAACAAGAAGAAAGTAACATTGTGAAAAATGTTATGTTAGCCAAAAGTTCTTTGAACTATGATCGCAGTACAGTTCCAAGTTCACCGGTTTATGAAGTAAAAGAAACTGATAAACAATACAAGCTAGCATTTTCTCCAGAAAAACATATTACGGAGTCTCCTGCTTTACAAGCTTCTAAAGTCTTAGAAAAACAAAAGGAGATACTCCAAAATAAAATTGATTCTTTAACTGATGACAAAAATCAATTGCATAATAAATTTTTAGAAATAAAGGAAAAATTAAATGAAACTAGAAGGAGAAAATTGTCCTTGGAAAATATTTTTGAAAAAATGAAAGAGACTGATTCATTTACAGATGTCGAATTATTGACAAAGATAACTGAACTTCTAATGTTACTTGATAAATTAAAAATCCAAGAAAAAGAATTCAAAGATCAGTGCCATGTGGATTTGAATTATTTTGAGGAATTAGTTAAAGAAGTTCAAACTAAGAAGCCTCAAGAAGAATTGGATCATGATGTTAAATATGAAGAACAAAAACAAATTATTCATCAGTTAAGATTAAAGCTTGCCAAAAGAAATAGAGCAGTAGCTAGTTTAATTAGAAAAATTGACGATGTTCCTAGTAGATCAGAACTCACTCAATATCAGAAGAGATTTATGGAATTATACAATCAAGTGTCAGCTAAGCATAAAGAAACAAAACAGTACTATACTTTATACAATACTTTAGATGATACAAAATTGTACTACACTAAAGAACTGTCTCTCTTGAATTCTGTACAAGACAACTACAATCAGGCAATGTCATCGAGTAGCAGCAGAGAACAATTTATTAAACAGTTTGAACTCATTGTAGAAGGTGTAAGAAGAAATAAAGAAAAATTAGAAAAACGAAGAACAGAAGAAGTTTGCAGACGTGATGCTTTGAGTCGTCAACTTGTTACTCTAATGGAACAGCAAAGAAAGTATGTTGCTGCTGTTAGACAACTTACTATAGAATGTCGAAATAATGAATTGTTATTAGGACGCTTGCGAGGATCATAAGTTTAAATTTATTACTTTAATTGTACATATCAATGTTGAGTATTAAAATTACTTTGAAAGTTATAATTGTTCTTGTTTTAATAAATGTTTATGACAAAGATTCCTTTAAAATATCTAAAAAATAAAAAGTTATATTTTATGTAATATTTTTAAAGCATGTAATTTTACTTCCATTGCATAAAATATTTTTTGATGGATAAATAGCTGATTCAAACTGAAATTTCAATGACATTTATTATTTTACTAATGTTATTTAAAATAATTATATCAAAAAATTTGGGAATTGGTGAGAAAAAAATTGTTTAAAATTCTCTTAAAATAAAAAAGCATGTATTTACAAATTCCTGATTGCAAAGACTAAGTCTCATCAACACAGATGATAATTTTATATACATTATGTCATAATCTTTTACACAGCTTGCTCACCTTATTTGGTTTCATTTACAGTATTGTTTTCAACCATTTTCAACAACATTTTACATACATATACACCATACTTCATGTATAATAATTGATATTTTAATCGTCCAATATCTACAAAAACGTAACGTTGAGATAAATACTCTATAACATGATCGCGCATTTTTAAAATTGATTTGAAAAATTTTTCTATTTGGTTTGTGAATACATGACTCACTTATTATTGTTGAAAAAATTCATTTACCAGATGTTAAAGATTTACCTAATAAGAATTGATATAATAGTGAAATAAATTTGTTTCTTACATGAAACGCTTTTTTTAATGTTAAGAAACAAACTTTTTCAGCCATCCAATTATTTTCAAAACTGAACTTCCTAAAAAAACCGCCCAATCAAGTTGATATTCCTACAAACTGTATTCTTCTTGAATAAAAATTTGTATTATGCTCTTGTATTTTCAAAATATAATCAAATATATTAGTAACAGCTACAGAGCTTTATCGGATATCAGGTCACTATTTCAACTTCGTCAGCAACTGGTAATAACAAAATACATCTATATTTGAAAAATTTCACAGAAATTTTTCTTTTTTTGGGTAAAAACATAGTTGTAGGTGTTTTCATTAGACAAATTGTTCGCTGCTATTAGCACCCATTTCCAGCAACCTCCATGCTGCTCTGGGATTAAGTTCAGTTGGATCTCGACACAGAACCCAAACATAGTTAACACGCAAAATTTTTTCTGGATCACCTTCTACAACATTATTTTTAGCGTCACGAACACACATAATTTGTTGCGATGTAAAACTAATGGCTAGAACAGGCCCTTGATCCATCATTTTTCCCATGAGTAAGTCTACATTATCTATATCTGTAATTAATGCAAAGAATATTAGTCTTGTGACAAGATTTAAAAGGAAATAAAATCTCAAATGGCAACTGTACCTAAAACTTTACTGTCCAAGCGGTAACCTAATTTGAAAGCTTGTTGTAATGGTTGTGCAATAACATTGTAAGGAGCTTCATGACACCAATCTTTTAAAATTTCAAGATCTCCACGAATTATTGCTTCAAGTACATTAGGTATTATATCAGTTTCACAATCTCTGATAAATTTAACCTTGTCAAAATTTGGATCAATTTTACAGATTTCAGTGAGAACTTCTGATAACTCTGTTTTTTGAAAAAGACCCCCAACAACATCACTAACTTTATCGGTTAATAATCTTGATGCTCTGAGTATGGGATTTTCCGATTCTTCGTATTTGATTTTCCAATCTAATACTTTATTTACATAAGGATTTTTGTCCTAAAAAAATTTTGAAATTGCATGAAATTTATAATTAATGACAATTAAAAAGAATACTTTTGTTTCATTTATAAAAATTGTTACCTTAAAATTCTGCCACGATTGGTAAAATTTTGAGTCTTTGTGTAACTCAACACCTAATGCTTCAGTATTTGCCTCAACTGGTTTTTCATCATCTGCTCCAATAATTTCTTTCCTTTTTCTCAAAACCTTTGGTGCTATGTAAACTCTCCCTAAAATGATGAATAATTGGTCAAAATAACTGAAATACATTCAATTATCAGATTGATCAAAATAGTTTACCTTGAATTCCATGTTGATCAAGTTCTTCTTGAACAACTTTAGCTGTCTTGGATATAGTCTGGAAAGCTCCAGTTTTACCAATGGCTTGACCGGTTTCAGAAATAGATTCTGCAGCCCCTTTTGCAGTTTTTGACAATTCTTCACCAATTTGACCTGCTTTTTTGCCAATTTCACTTTTACCTGCCTCTTGAATTACTTCTTGTACCTAGTTTATATTGAATGTAATTTGAGGTAGAATATTCTCATACTTTTTAAGAAAGTTAAATTAATATTATTACCTTTCCTCTTATACTATCTAAACTTTCTTTTAACACTTCTGATCCCTTAGACGCCTCTGATTCTATAGAATGAAATTTTTGTCTAGCGGCTTTCAAGGCATCTGATTGTTCAAGTTTCTCTGCTTCTTCTCTGAACTTTTTTAAATTTTCCTTCATTTCTTTGTTTTTTTGCATCTCTTGTCTGATGTTGTCAACAAATTTTGAGAAAAATCCTGGAGCTCTTTGACTTGAGTAAGAACGCAGTATTTGACTCTGAGACCATAATGACTGATTGAACCGTAGATTAGAAATTGAACAAGGAGAACTATACTTGGTTTGTATATGAACTGATCGAACAATCCCTGTCAAACTTGACTGACACTTTAAGAAATTCTGAAATGAAAATAATTTGAATTTTGATTATTTTTCTCAAAATGTGCAATTGAATGATAAACATACAAAACAACTCATGATCAATGATATTAGTCTGTGGATATATCCTATCTTGCAAATCACTCAAACAAGTGACTCAAAACATTTTAGACTATGACAGTTTTTGACAATCGTAAATTTAATAATCTTATCGAAATATTAAGTACAAGAACCGAAGTGAGTACGAGTACATTCATCAAAACACAGAATCGCTCCGAACTGCAATCTTACGTATGCACTCGAGAATCAACGTTATGTGCACACAAGCTTAGATCACTCATCGCAACAGTTAACCTCAAGACACGATCCGTGCGACTTTTTGCCGGCTTATTTTTCACTCTGACTGTATGTAACATGATTCAAAAGTTATTTCGACAATTAATTGATGAAAAATTGGACTGTCTCCTCGGGTCATCGAGATCGTCCAACGGCCCTGCGAAGCAGTTATTTACCATTTTCCACGGGGATTTTCGTCGAGATGACACCAATTGAATTTCATGAAACGTGAGAGAGGAGGCCAGACGAAATTCACTGTCTCTCGTCGCGGCTCGCGAGTAGGCATGTGCAACAAAGATAGCGGACTCATGCGGGGTTGCGCACGTTGACGTAAGCAGTCGAGGCGCGCGACCAATTGAAATCTTACGTCATTTTTGAAAAATTGAAGTCAGCTACTCATCACTGAAGCGGCAAGCTGGCCCAAAATTACTACGAATCGAGATTTTATGAATGGATTAGATGGAACGACAGATCTGGCATAGACTGGGAGTTGGGATTTTCATTTTCATGGATTTTTTGTTAAGGAGATATTGAAGACAAGGACAATAATTCGAGAATTTTCAAAAACGTTTTCTGTAATTGCCAATGAATATTTTTCCATAAAGAACTGTGTGAATGTTAACCTTGGTTTTTTATTTTCTTCTATAACTAAAAATAATTTTACACAGTAAAATTCTATTAAATTTTCACAAATTGAAAATCGTAAATTGTACTAAAAAAAAGTTCAGACAATAATTTGGCTTTGGCAAATTCAAAAATATATCGTTTTTTCATCGTACAAATGTAACGTTATCGATATATTTTTCAAGGCTGAATCCATAGACATAGTATACATAGACCGAGCGCTCAAGTGCAGACTCGTTCCGGCTGTGCGAGAGAGAAAGAAGATGTTAGACCGTAGCTCTTTCTCTTTCTAACCGGCCGCGCGTGCGCAGCAGCCGACAGCGCCGAGCAGACGTGACAACCGAAGCCTTAGGCCGCAACCGATATGCCACTTCACATGAGCACATGTGTAAACACGTGCGTGGCGTCGTGCCAGCGTACGAGACTGGCGTGTCCAAGGTCGGGTGTTCGATCCCCCTCAGGATCGAAAATTTTTTCGTTCTTATTTTGCATTTTTTTATTTTTTAATAATAAATTATTCAACTACATGACTCCTAAGGTAAAACATGATTGCATGGAATTTAAAAATAAAATTTGTTTATAAAAACATTTTTATCATACGATTATTTTTGTTATTTTAGTTATTTTTATTATTGATTTTTAAACAAAGTAAGCTTATTGTAACGCATTCTTATTCTATCAATATTACCTTGCTCACACGTAGCTCTATAATGAAACTTAATATTAAGATATTGTTTTAGTATCAGTTTAATCAATTGGAATCTATGATCAGCTAAAGGTGACTGATCGTAAACATGATGGGTTGAAAATATTTTGGCATCTATCTGACGCATTGCACG
>CACVKI010140016.1:0-22185 GCA_902732785.1 Trichogramma evanescens | reverse complement strand
AAAAAGAAATTTCGGAATTAAAAAATTTCGGAGTGAAAAAATTTCGAAAAAATGAAAATTCGGAATCCACAAAATTTTCAGTGGGAAATTTTATATTCTACATTTTCCACTAAAAATTTTGTTGGTTCCAAATTTTCATTTTTCTGAAATTTTTTCATTCCGAAATTTTTTTATTCCGAAATTTTTCTTTTCCGAATTTTTCATGTTCCGTTTTCAATATTCCGATTTTTAAACATTCCGAACTTTACACATTCCGAATATTTATAATTCCTAATATTTATCATTCCGAAATGTGAACATGACTCGTCTCGTTTTCTACATAAGGCTCTGCACATGGTACACACATACACACACACATACATACAGACATGTGTTGGGAATTCGATCTAGTTTACAAAAATGTAAACGAAATGGTCGTACGAGGTCTGGTTCAAAAACTCATATTCGAACCCATCACATAGCTTCCTCTATGGAGGAATATAAGCAAAAAAAAAATTTGAATATTGAGCACAATAATTTTGGATACTTATAATTTCTTTCTCTCGTTGTCTTTCCTTCGCCATATCTTTCACGGTATCGACTTTCTTCTTATTAAGGTTTTGAGAACGTCTGAGAATCAAAAGCTTCCACAAGTTCCTTCAGTGTGTTTTAAATGAGAATTTTCTCATTTTTAATTGGATATATTTTCATAAATATGATCATATGTTTAATGCTTGAACTAAGCGTGAAATTAAATTCGAAATTCAGTGCACTTTCAGAACTACGATTGAGAAGGAGAGCCTTTTATCTCCGGATCCTAGATTTTCACCAAACTTTTGTGGGGGTCCCAATAATGAAGCCCCTCTCATATAGTCAGTTTGATCGCATAGACCCTAAAGAGAATTGTGTAATGTTAAAAAATCATATGTATTAACTTATCATGATACTAAACTCATACAGCCAAGTCCAACTGCCTGAAAAATATTTATACTTAAACTTTTTCATTTTCTGAAGACCTTAACAATAAACCCTTTAGCTCAATTGGATTACCGTGAAAGTTTTTTAAAAAGCAAACCATTTTGAGCTAAAACTAACACCTTTATCTATAATTATAGGGTGGCAAATTTTGTAATGAATATTAAAATTTTCTATTATACTTATGTATAAGGATCTATTTACTCGATATTTTTCGTGTCAGCTCACTTTTGTCTAAGGGGAGTTAAGGAATTAGTTTCAGAAACTCCAAAAATTCCGCGAAGGAATCGTTGCCGAGACTGTAAAAAATAATATGATCATAAATGATTTTGACATATTCCCTCGATATACTAATCATGTTTATAATGAAAACAAATTTAGTTCAAGTGTGAAAAGCCATTAGGAGATCAAAGTACTCTTGTCAGACACCTAAAAACAGTCCACGAGTGTCGTAAAGACTACGCATGCGACAAGTGTGAGAAGAAATTTGGACATAAAATTAATTTGTTAAACCACCAAAAGTCAATCCATGAAGGTCGCAAAGATTTTGTGTGCAATAAGTGTGGGAAAAATTTTGCAGATCGAAGCAATTTGGACACACACCAAAAGAGAGTTCACGAAGGTCACAAAGATTTTGCATGCGACAAGTGCGAGAGGAAATTTGGACTAAGATCGAGTTTGCGTTACCACCAAATAGCAATACACGAAGGTCGCAAAGATTACGCATGCGACAAGTGCATGAAGAAATTTGGGGAACGAGGCAATTTGATGAAACATCAAAAAACAGTCCATGAAGGTCGCAGAGATTATGCTTGTGACAAGTGCCAGAAAAAATTCACACAAAAACCGAATTTGCTCAAACACCAAAAAACAGTTCATGAAGGTAGCAATGATTAAGCATCCATAGTTGCGAGGAAAAATTTTGATTGACAATTGTATCTATTAATAGATATTTATGCGTATAGTTTTTTAAATTTCAATAAAATCGTGCCTAAATGATTGTGTCTTACCTGAATCTCAGGCGTCAACTATCATTACATCTTCGTTCACTGTCGCCACGATACTAATCGATTTTCTAAACAGGATAAATCAAAACAACGGCAAACAATGATATATTTCATTAAAAAAAAACTTTATTTTTTATAAGCATAATTCATCAGAGGTACGCTTACGGTTTTTTGTTTCATATACACACCTTACACATCTTACGATTACGTAATCACCATATCCGTGTACAATTGATATGAATGAGTGAAAAAAAATGAACGATTGTCACGGTTGCATTGTATACGATGAGAAACACAAAACGATGAGTGGTGTGCGACTGCATGAATATTAAGAAAAGTGTCGTCAACGTCGTTACAATTATATTTTACAAGGGTCGCCTTCATCATTTACATCATGAATTTTTATTTATATAGTTTTGTAATATATTTTATATGTAATCTGCTGTAAGGATAGAGCACTCGGTTATACGAACGTGTGTGTACGAATGATTAAAACACCATCACTCGAGGCCTTTTTTTGTCATATTTTATACAATCATCACAGTTTAGCGTCTATTTCGTTTGTCCGTTAAAATTTCACGACTCATCTATCATCAGCCTCTTATAACGGGCAAATGATCGAAGCTCTGCTGGTGACGCAGGGACGAGCTTCGTGGCCGATTCGTCTCGGTGTTATTTTGACCAATCGCATGAGCGAAGCCCGAAGCCTTCGGCAATTGCGGCAATATCATTTGACTGAAGTTCGAGTGTTGCTAAAAAACAGAAATAATCAAATGTTTATCCTAAAATTATGGCATCTGTCTGGTAACGTTACAATAATGATAAAACTCACCCTCGACCTCTCCCTCACGCTCCTCAACTTCTCGTACTCGTCCGCCTCGGTTTCGGGCATTTTGAAGTGGAAATTCTCAAAGTAGACGTGCTGGAGCAGCTGATCGCAGGTCCATCTCTCCTCGGGATCCTTGTCCAGGCACTTCTTCATGAAGTCCAGCTGTATGGACGAGGAGGCCGTGTCGGGCATGAGACTCTCCAGCGGCGTCAGCGTCTGCGGGGTCGGCAGCGTGATCCCCGCGAAGAACTCGTTCTGCTGGAAGATGGCCATGTGACGCGGCAGCAGATCGCCGATCGTCCGCCTGATGATGTAGAGCTGGTCGACGTCGGACTTGCCGGGCCAGAGTGCCTCGCCGCGTATGAGCTCGGCGAAGACGCAGCCGATGGCCCAGACGTCGACCTGGGTGCTGTACTGGGTGTCGCCGACGAGCAGCTCCGGTGCCCGGTACCACCTCGTCGCCACGTACTCGGTGTAGTTCTCGCCGGGGCTGAGCATGCGCGCGAACCCGAAGTCGCAGAGCTTCACCACGCCCTCGGCCGTGATGAGGATGTTCTCGGGCTTGACGTCGCGATGCACGCAGCCCAGACGATGGCAGTAGGCCACGCCCTGGAGTATTTGCCAGGTGAGCTGCTTGATCATGGGCTCGGGGCAGCCGTGCGGGTACTTGTCCATCTCGTTGAGCAGAGTGTGCTCGCAGTACTCGAAGACGAGGTGAAGCTTGCGTTTGCGTCGGAACACCTCCAGCAGGTTCACGAGGTTTGGATGTTTGAGATTCTGTGCAATCATATCGCCGGAGGTGGAGGGAGTGTAAAAAAATCATTAATCATTTATTTCTTTCCTTATTCAATGCTAATGCATAATTTATCCATGCATATAAAATCGTTTTGTGCTCGACATGACAGGTACAAAAAAGTCTTTATCCTTCCGCGTCCTCCACAAACAAAAGAGGATCGGTGTGTTTTTCCCCAAGGTTGAACATTTTTATTCAACAACTTGACGAATGCATAAATCACTCTGGGGCGAATTTGCACTAATCATCACGTTTTCATTAAAAATTTTAATTCCCTCCTCGAAGCTGTCGACTCTAGGCGAGCTCATTATATTTCGCCACTGAAATTAACGCCGTTGATGCACGAAGGGGTCAGGTTCAAGATTGCAGGTCTCGCGAAATCGATCGTCGTTATTAGTATTTCCTCGTACATACTACGATACGAAAATGAATAGTGTCCGCGCGCGGACTTCTTTTCTTCGCTCCGTAGCATTTAATTTCCCACACGCGAGAGGGTGCAAATTTCGAATCTTCGCGAACCTTATATGCATATATCCATCTGAAGTGACGAAGAAATATCGCGTATGCAGCGATGTCGTAGAAACAGGCTTGCAAGATTGCGTATCTCTCACGCGAAGTTTCGCGTCGGCCGCTGTGGCTCGTAAGATTGCGAATGTGTCTGTGATTTTTCGAGAAGCTTCGAGATATCGAGATGTTTAATTGGCTCTCGAATTCGCAATGAAGCTTACGATTAAATAAAAATCATTGATACAAAAAGATTTTTTCTGCAATTCTCAAGTACGTGATGTTTAACGGCCTTTCTTCTAACGCGAAATTATAGGAAATTATACAGGAACAAACTCGCAACGCTGCAGACTGCAGTTGCGATAAAGGATTAAAAGCCATGGATTATTTTATACACACACACATGAACGCGTCTACGTTCGCGTGTCTTGCAGTCGACTACACACGAAAATATTGACCGACGCTCCCTCGCGGGTAGTAGTATTGACCAGTGGTCTGTGTCGTCAGCGCAACACACGCGAGCCATACCAACATTTCGCCCTTTTCGTCTACGGTAAATACACACACGTAACGAGCTTATCGTGCACCAATTGTTTTCTTTTCCTTCGCTTTCTCTTACGTTTCATTCGCTCGCGCCGCATGATCGACGATTACGATTGATTCGGATCTTTTCATTCCGTGACGTATTTTTGCGTTTTGCACGGGTGGTATATATCGTACGACGATGACGTTCGAATGCACGAGAGATCGATTCGGACTTCAGTGTGCGGAAAGGAAAAAAAAAACATTCGAAATTTTATTCGTCGTGTCGGATTGACGATCAAGATTCGGTTGGCGAAGCTACAATTACGTTCATCAACGGGGTAATTTGACGTCTGGAAGCTTCGCCGACGTATGGTTAAATTTTAATTTCTATATGTGCTTGTATCGTACCCGTATATGCACGCGTGTTTTATATCGATCGCTGCGATAATGGAAAAAAAATTCACCGCTACTGTTTCGATAAAAAAAATTTCTACAACAAGTCGAAACCGACAAGAGGGAAAAAAAGCGAGAAGACTATGTACAAATGCGGCAACGTATCGACGATAAAATATTCAAGCAATCGGTATCGCATACAGATGTGCCTGCACAAAAAGTCGCCCGTAATTTTGCTGTTGTAGCTGCTGTAATGCACACACGTTACAAGCTCACGAACGATACGCTAAAAAAAACCAACGATATTTTGCACGAGAGACTTTAATGCGGAGGATATAAGGGGCCGTACATGTGGAAGGGTATGCGTGTCGCGAGTTCATAATATATAAATTCCGAATGAGCGACGGAAGTGACCAAAGCTTGAGATAGAGTCCGGCTCGAGCTTGCTCGGCCGGGGGTTGTTCACCCCGTGCTCGGACTCGCGCGAGCCTCGTTCACGTGCTTTATATACGTATAAAGCTACTCGAGCCGCGGTACATAATGCTATATAATATAGCCGATCTATAGTGTATACCCGATCGACGTTGCATTTCATCCAACGCTTTGTACTCGAGAAAAACTACTCTATTCGTCTCTACCATATCTTCGTTGATAAAAAAAAAATTTTTTTTCCTGCGAGTTTATGCAAAATCAATGGTATCGTGATAATGTACCTTCAGTAGCCTGATCTCTCTGAGGGCTATCTTCCTGATGAGCGGGTCGTCCTCGGTCTGTTGAAACTTTTTCACGGCTACGAGTCGTCCCGTTTGCCGATCTCTGCACTGGAAGACGACGCCGTAACTGCCCTCGCCCAATCTGCCCAGCCTCTCGTAGCGCTCCATCGCTTTGCTCGGTGCTCGCGACCTGCACCCACAGTAAGTGAGAAGAAAAAACGAACAGAAAAGAAAATAAAGTTGTATTTATTCCGCTATGGCGTGCATGTAAAAAATGTTGATATAGATAGTTTGTGAGAATTTATTCGACAAATCGATCGTACTTTCGGTACTTGGCTAAACAGGGCAGAGTAAACTGCTGAGTGAACAGCATCGTGTTATCCTCAATACGCGCAAAGGATCAAAGAAAACTCGTACTATGTACGTATGCGATATAATGCAGCTCTCGATGCTCGAGACGTTGGTAAGCAACTGCGGCAAACTATAATAATGCTCGGGGCTCTCGCCGCTGCACGCCATTGACCAAGGGTCAAGCTCCCCCTTCGTGGCAGCCCGTGTGTATAAGGTATATACCTCGACGACGCACGCTCCAAAGGGAGAGCAAGAAAATCGCGCGCTGTCCGTCTTGAGGAGACGTTTGCGCTTGCGCTCCCTTCGCGCCTCTTGCGATATAACAAACCGTTAGACGATCGCGTATATTTATATACGTTCCTAATCCCACTACCCGAAAAGTTTGAACCGAATTTTTTTCTTCTTATTTTTCGTAAAATTTACGTACTGCAGTCGGGGACTTTATTGGGTATGTGTGTAAAAATAAGGCTGACTCCATTTCGTTGTATACATCGACGCATTACCTATTCAGAGACGCTTTTGTTCCAGGCGGAATGTTACGCACAACACGTCGGGCCGATGAATTTATTTATACATGCATTTAGGTATGCACGACGCGCCTGAAATAACCTGCACCAGTTTTGTCGCTTACGCCGCGTGACCGACTTCGAATGACCGAGCTTTTAATGCAATATATAGTGTAGGTATGTGTGAGTGTGTTGCGTGCACGTGTAAAGTTGCAGCCTTACCGAATTGTGTCGCGTTTCGGCAGTAGCGCGAAATTCGTGTAAAGGCCCAATGGCCCATGTAATGTATCACTGCGGTTACAGAAACGAACCCCGAATAGACAACGTGACCGAACAATTATTGGTTTTCGGAAATTTACCTACCACGCGCGAAATGGAAATTTTTGTACATAAAGGCACATGCATAATGAGCGCGTCGATTCGATTATAGCTCATTGCGAGCTTGCACCTCGTTGTCACGTTATATTTACACACATTCACACACTAGCTCGTTTTACAAGGACGAAAAATGGTTTCCTCAAACCTTCGGGCTGATGCGCGGCACAATGATACTGCACACACAAATACACGTACACTAGCACAGTCGCGCCGTTGAATTAATCATACGGCAATCGGATTTACACATACGACGAAAGCTCGCGCGTTTCTCTTACGATTACCGATCATTATCTGTCATTCGACTCACCAAACTGGTACATACCGACCGTAATCGACCGTACACAAGTCGTTAAGGATCTTGGCGATTTTCGCGATACCGGGAAAATTTGGAAAACTCATTACTGCAAATTTTATGGATCGCAACGAACTCGAGGCCAGGACACGAAGGATAATAGGTAGACGAGGATGAGCGCGGTACACTGCAAGAATTTTTAACGCGGACAACAGTTTTAAAGGTTAGAGTCATTGTTATATTATTATCGGTGCGTTGGACGAGAAACAATGTGTCGACGGCCGCGCGTACGCGGGGTACACAAGCGCATAGTAATCGACACCATGTCGGCGGGTATATCGATTTTTGAAATTGAAAAATGCATGCGATTCTCAATTAGCATTCCAATGTCATTCGAAAAAAAGCTCCTCGGTGCACGGAACACGTGTCAGCTTTTTTTTTTGTTATTTCGACTTATACCTTGACGGGCGCGTTTATTTTATTTTTTTTTTCTTGGAACAAAATGTATCACCTCATAGTTGACCCTCTTCGAGTGCGCTGTCCATATTTCCTGTGTACTTTGGTCTAAATTTTCAGCTTTTAAACGAACTTTGTAAAGAATTTCACGAAACAAAAACTTTTTGCCACCCGCGTGCGGTACAGCGAGAAATCGGCCAACAACTGACGCACATAGTTCGGGGCGGGCGTAATCAGGAAACCACGAATACGGATTATAATAGGCCTCAGACAGCTATACACACTCGTGCCTCGAGTTATACACAGATATTATACATTAATGAATTATGGCCAAGGTAGACGGGCTACGAAATGAGGGCCATTTAAAAGACGCAAAGGATGTGTACTTAAAATCATCATCTTATAGGCCGCAGGTATAAACGTCGCGAAAAAAAGGAGTGCGCAAAAATGATGAAAATTGACCCGCGTGCGATCGTTTGTCGTAGTCGTATATACACATACACATCAACGATTAAATACATACAAGATTTGCAGGAGAGCGTTCATGACACATTCGAGCCTCTCGATCGCCGATCGATTGAGAATCTCTCTCTATTTGCTGGACTTCATTTTTGCAGACTATACTCAAACTTTTGGTATCCGCACGCAGCTAATACGTCGTAAAACAAACGTCGCGAATTTTCTTCTTCTTGCTCGGTGTAGGATATATCGCGGGCACACGCAACAACGTTTCGCTATACACTGTTTCATAGCAGACTGCGACAAATGTGACCCGCCGCTCGGCTCCAACGACTGACTAGATATCATATTGTACAAGTTACAAGTACACTATATATCTATACAATATGAATTGTACGTGTATACAGAGCGAGCGAGTGAGCTCGAGGTATACGCTTACCTATAATAATAAAAGAGGTACACGGACCGAACATTAGCCGAGAGAATCGATATTCTCGTACCAGGTGGAAACTTTTATAATTTTATGTGAAAATCGTTCGAAGCCTCGGGGGTAAGTACGTCTCTTTTCTTGTATTCCTTTTGTATGTACACACGTTGCACTCGATTTGCGCAGAGCCCTCGTGTGTGTAAGTGAGTTTCGCGTATAGTAGAGTCTCGAGGCGTACACGAGCTTTCCGAGAAATAATAACTCGAAACGGCGAAACGGGAGGAGTGGGCGAGTGCTTTGTTGTAACAGGAAATAACCGATCGAATGACGAGGTCATTTGCGAGATCGTAGAAATTTTGTTTATTTTACAATGCATCGATGAGAAGTTTACCGTTGCACTATGTGCTTTCTTTCAGTAACGCCAAGCTTGACGACGCGTTGATTTGTTTCGCGCGCAAAACCGCTGCTGCAGTTGCTGAATAATAACCAAGTTTTATCGATTTTTCCGGGCAATTTTTCGATGTCAAAGTCGATGTTTCCGCTAATGGAGTGAATAAACTATTCATAGAGCCGGAGATGGAAAAAAAGAGATAAGCCAACACGAGGGATGATCGGTAAAAGAAAAAAGCCTCCGCTTTAACGATCTATCAATTCTGTACATTCGCATCGAGCTCGAGAGCTTTTTAATTTCACTCGTTCCATAGTGACCTTGTCAATCATCGTCTGTACAAGCTTAATAGCGTATTTAAATGGTATCATTCGGCTTTTAATTTCGTTTTCGCGCTCATACCCCTTTTGGCACGTAATACCGAGGCTTTTTTACTTTCGACGATCTTCGCGTGTGCGCGAGCTTTAATCCAAGGTCAAATTTTTCTCGTTCTCGCGACTTTCGTTATCCGTTTTCTCACGCGTATTCGTAATAAATATCGTATTCTGCATCGTGGCGCTGCATAATTAATTGACACGCGATGGCTCGAGGCGCGCATGAGTGTTAGCGTTTCCGATAATTGTTCGACAACGCGGGGATTATTAATGCAAGTCCTGTTATGAAAATCGATGAAAATTTTAAAAATCATGAGCGTTAATAAATGGAATTATAAACATGAATCATTGCACATTCTTCATGATTCAAATAATCATGGATCAAAAGACGCGGAGAAAAATATTATTCTGATGGATGCGCGCACGTACACGGCCGATTGTGTACTCATATAGTACTGCCAGGAAAAGGGTAAAAATAGATCAAGGCTGTAACAAACTACAAAAGTGCACTAAAATCTCGTTTATCGCGTGATTTCAATGCTAATTTCGCCGAATGCGTGTGCAAAATCTCCAGTAAAAAATTAACAAAAACCGCCACTGCCTATTAAACCAAATCGAATAGTCGAAACGACCGAATGCACACGTCGAAACGAGAGAAAAAAAAGTTGCCTCGCAACGAAGTTGTGGCAAGTAAACGTATACAAAGCCGCGCGCGGGATCGAGCTCATATTTATACCCGCGTTGATACGATGATTCGTGAACGTTCTCGCAAGTTGGACTTTACGATGCCGGTACCTCGTCAACTTTTAATCTTTCATTATTTTTAAGAAAAAAAAAATGTAAATGAGAAAGAAATGTAGGATGCAAAGAAAAAAGCTCTACTGGTAAGCGTACCTTCGAGGCAGCAGTGGCAGAGTACTACCGAATAGCCAAAGCTTCCTTTCATGCAGCCATTTCTCCATAAATGCACGAAGACGATCGGATTAACATGTGTTAATTGATGCTTGAGTCAGGTGCTGCGGGGCCGCTCTCATCATCGTCTAATTCGCAGTTATCGGCGGCTGCAGCCGATGCTTGTGCTACTGCAACACGCGCACACGCAAATATGATAATGCAAACACGCCATATCAAAGCTAAGGTATGTATCACACGACACGCGTACGGTAAGCTACGTAAAATGTACGGTGTATATTATACTCGTCGCTGCGCTTCCAAAACGTGTATAAATCGTCGGACCGACATGTTGTATATGTACACATCGCCTAGCATAAATACAGCACCTATACGCGATGGCTCGTGCATATAGTCGCGCCGCGGCTGCATGCTATATATTTTACATCATGTGTATACCGTATCCATCGCGCGGGGGCGGGTCGCGCGCGCACATACACATATCTGTTTCGAATATTATCGTGTATGGTAGGATAGTTGCCACACAGCCCGAGTTCGAAGTTTCAGCGACTGAATGAGCCTCATCTTTCTCTCTCTCTTTCTCTCTCTTTTGGTATACATATCATCGTCGAATGCGTAGCCTAGGACTCGATCGATTTTTGCTCAACTTGTTATTGTTGTCAGGTGGATAGAGAGAGATATATTTCCGGCGCCAGTCCGTGCGGGAGGATAGCAAAAAAATATAGTTCCTTACCGACGCTATATGAGCGGCGGCTGCACGTGCACAAGCGAGCTGAAAAACGATCGATTCGTTGCTATACACACGAGCATCGGCTATGAATGTTACCGATGTCGAGGTATACTGAACTCCTGATTTGCCGACTTGTAATAGACAAGATATCGTACAGGAAGGAGAATTTAAATATTTTAAAATTTTAATATTTAATATGATTACTCCGAATTATCTGCGAAGAGGAGCATCGTATCTAGTGTCCCAAAAATTACACGATTATACCGAGATTTTTGAAAATAGTAAGTAATAAAGTACTCCATTTTTTTCGCGATCATTATAACAATGTATTCAAGTACTTTGACAAGTTTTCACAAAGTGAAAAACTGCTTTGCTGGTGATTTATCAGTATTCGAAGAGCGTCCTGTGTAAAAAAGTCACTTCCGTAGGTGCTTCGGTAGCGCTTCGTAAAATTATGATGTATGTGAAGTAGTGAGACAGATTAAAGAAAACATCGGTTCCATAGAAGTTTTTTAATAATGATATATTTTATTTCTCTTGATTATTATTTTACGTATACCTTATTGCTTTGAACTTTTCAATTCTTTTTTTGTTTACATTTATTTATCGTAACGTAAAATATTACAGATTATAAAAAGCAACGGAGGACGTACTTGTTTTTTTATTCATTAAAATAGTAGATAAGTAAATTATTGTATAATTTTCTAGCACATTCAATAAATGCATCACGGTAACAAACTATTGCATTTGGATTATTTTAACTTCACGTTAACGTAAAAAAGCAGTTCTAGAGCTATAAAAAATAAAGGTATCAATGAATCGATACCAGAGCTTATCTCTAAACACAGCTTGAAATTACACGGAATAAACCGATCATTTTATTCTCAATACATTGTACAAAGAAATAAAATCACCATTATTGCACTTAGAAACAATTGCAATGCAAAATTACCAGTGGTTACTAGGTTTAACTTTACATGGAAATTTTATTCTGAAAATATTTGCTCTACGATTGGTAATTAGTTAAGACAGCTTACAGCAATCTCTTCCAAATAGATACTCCGAGGGGGTACATAGAAAGTCCAAAACTGTCGTAAAACATTATAAACAGTATGTTCATCGTACACAAATACAATAATTAACAAACAATTGGCAGTTACGTCGTCGAGCTGACTTGCAAAATTTAGATTTTAAAAAATCGGTGTCTTTCGTATTATCGAAGCGCATGGACATTGCGTATACATATATTGATATCATAATCTGTCTTTTATATAGAAACAATCGTGGTGAGCACGCGTGGAAGAAAATACGTAGTTATATATAAAGCACAATTTACACGCGATCCTTTTATTTTTTTAATACATCAATCAGACACTTTTGGTATGTCTTTGAGTGGCCGACGTCGCGGTCAGAGTTGCTGTGCTCGTCTTGGGTTTGCTCGAGTTGTCCAACTCCGAAGCCGAAGCGTCGCCGCGTACCGTGAAAGTCACGAAGTACCTCTTGGTGCGATCGAGCTTCTCCGCGGGTAAAGCGATCACTTGCTTCTCTTCTCCATGGGTCACTTCCACCTGTGTGTCAGAAACGAAACGTACATTTGATTGTTATTCGTTCTGGAAAAGGCTGTCCAAGAGCCAGCCCTCTTTAAATATGCAAATGTATGTGGCGAATAAATTTTCTTCTACGCAATTTTACGATTAAGTAATAAATTAGAGCTCGATCAATTTGATGGTATGAGAAAAACAAAGCTCACAGATTGGATTGACCCTGCCCTATTTACTATCCATACACACATGCACGTTTGCGGTTTTTTATCGATTGTTTCCCAGATAGAAAAGCTCAACATTTTGTGACTAGTTTTTGGCCAACGAAACCGTTTTTAAGACATACAGTGGCCACTAAAATTGGTGTACTAACCAAAAAGAAAACCTCTTATTTAACATTTTCAATACTTATGATTTTCTACATTTGGTTTCCAAAAACTTGACTTGAATTAGTTAATTTGATTTTAATAACTTTAACTCTAATGCTAGTACTTTAAATTGAAATTAACTTGGTAGCAAGTATTTGGATGAACTGGTACTGGAATCGTGCTTTGACTTGCAGAATGTAGGGATAGCTACGTGTTCTTTTCGAACGACTCGTATTCTTCCCGAAACTATCAGCTTATAGCTTACAGCTCATAGACTTATACAATTATGTTTACTTTACTACTTGCAGATTTACAAATAAAGGTACTCGCCATCTAGCGGCGAAGAGTTAAAGCAATATTACTGTATTTAAAGTGGTTGAAAACTCGTCTAAATTTTTTGAAACAGTTAAATTGTCATTCAACTATAGTGCGCTTAATATTTTTGAAATAATTGTAACTGAATAATGTCCAACAACAAGCCAATTAATGGTTATATATTGCAAATTATTTTGAATGGTCATTTTTAGGTCAAAAAGCCATCATTAACATTGAGCATTCATATCAGGGTTCCTTTTTTAATAATCACTCACCGTCATCTGCCCTTTGCCGCGACCATCGATCTTTGGTAGAAGACTCGTCGGTCGCTCGTGGCCTGATCCACCTACGGCAATTTTAATTCATCATTAATTCATACATAATGATATGTAAAATTCAAAATCCATCGCTTTAATCAAAGTACGCGTCCTAAAATTTGTGCCTTTTCTTACAATATGTATAAATGGGTAGCGAAGTGTAGGCACTTGTTGCGTGATGACAGCGGTGAGTCTTTTGGGTGCATTGCTTGGCCTCGGTGCACCAGTCTGGTGACGCCGGTCGCTTCTGTAATCGCCTCAGCTGCTCGTACAAAAATGACTCGAAACTCCTGAATAAAAAAAAATGCATATGGATTAACGAAATCAGTAGTAAAAAAGTATTTATAGTTATGGTAAGCAAGCAACCTGAACGTGTAAGATTGATCGTATCTGGCCACACCGAGGGCAGGTCCGCTCATGCCGGCTCTGTGAAAAGCCTCGACCTGGCGCTTAACCAGGACCTGCTCGTTGGCGCGTCCGTGCCGTATCTGCAGCCTCTTGAGCTCCATCAGCTGGAAGAAGATCTTGCGCTCGAGGTGGTAGCGTCGCAGATTGATCTGGACGTCGCGCGTGATCGTGTCCATGTTGAGGGCCTGCTGGCGCTCGCTGTTGGGGCAGCATCGGAGGCTGCGACGCGGTATTCGAGAGACCCGAGGACTGGGCTCGATGCCGCTGTCACGACCGCCGCTGTCTCGACGCTGACGAAGCCGCACCTCTTTTTGCTGCTGCTGATGCTGCTGCTGCGACGATTTGATCGCGTACGATTGAAGCTGCGGCAACGAGTCACCGGCGGACTGGCCAGTTTCCTCCTCGCTCGTACTCGGTAAAACCCTGACGATCGCCCCGTCGTCGCTTCCCAGATCATCCGCGTCCTCCTCTTCGTCGTCTTTGTCCTCCTCGTTGCGCTCGCCGACGACGTTTTGGATCTCTTTGTCGATCTCCTCATCGTCTTCGTTGACCACATCCCAACTCGAGTTGTCGATGACGGCGACGATCGCGCTGTGATCCGGTGAAAAATTTTCATTCGAACTCTCGGCCTTGTCGTCGCCTTGACGATGCTGTTGCTGCTTTTGTTTCTGACTTTGCTTTTTGCTCGGACGACGGGACGCTTTCGGAGGTGGTGGCGAGCTCGAGGAGCTTTCGTCGACCAAGTGGACATTTTCCGAGCCTGTGAGATTATTGAAAGAAAAAAAATTATATAAAATCATACTTGACACTCCTGCCTTTGATTAATTGTACCTGGTATTTGTACATTCTCTTGAGCTTGAGCTTTGTCTTGCGCTTGCGTTTCGTTTTTAACCTTGACTTCGTCATTCGGCGATTGAGACTTGTCCGCAGCATTTTCCACTTTTCCTACTTCATTCGCTAGATTTTTTGTTGTATCAGCTGATCTTTCATCCTCATGTTTGACAACCACTGCGTCATTTTTTCTTTTATCTGTTAGCTCGTTAGTATCTTCATCGGCATTCGCAGATTTTTCATTTGATTCGTCAGTGAGTTCCACCGATGTTTGCCGATTATTTTCCACCGAATTGTCTCTTTCATCGGTATCTACCTGCTCCTCTTCTTCTCTCTTGTCCTTTATATCATCGACTTTTTGTGTCATTTGCTGCCTAATATCTTCCATATCTTTTCGCAGATCCGCCGCCTTGATCAGCAACGAGTTTTGCAGCTCGTCGGCCTTTTCCAAAATGTCGTTCATCTTGTTCCTCATCTGCTCGTCCGAGACTTGCGGCTGATCTTTGGTGTCGTCGATCCCCGTCGTCGGCTGGTCCCCGTGCACGTCGGCTTCCACCACGACTCGCTCGACGTTCTCTTGACTGGTGCTGTCGTCCTCCAGGCTCTTTTGCGCCTCGTGACTCGACGACTTGCTCTTGGACAACTGCCTCTTCTTCTTGCTTATCTTGCGCGACTCCGTCGACGTGTCCTTGGACATTTCGCGCACGATTTTGGACTTTCTACCCGAGACTATCTTCTCGGTCTTTTTTTCCAGCGAGCGCCGGACCACTACAACCTCGAGACTGTCGTCAGATACACACGAACTCGTTTCGTCGTCGCTGGCTTTGCTCGACGCGGGCGCGACGTACTCCGAGCTAGCGTTGGATGACTGCACGAGTAGGCCGCAATCTGCGTCAACGGCAGCCTCGCGATCGCCGTGACGACTCCCTGCTGCTGCTGATGCTGCCTCCTCGGCTTTTCTCTTCTTCTTCGACGGCCTCGCGCTCCTCCTTCGTCGTCTCCTGCCTTAAATACAATTACACCCGACGGTTCTAGCGTTAACAAGCTTGCACTGTACAGAGGTGCTCGTGCTTCGTTAAAACACGCGCGATACTCAAGGAAAAAAAAGAAAGAAAGCCATCTACTTTGCATTAAACTCAACACAATGACACAAATACCTTTGTACCTCTAGAATCAAGAATATCCTCGTCCTCGTCGTAGCGGGCGTTCTCGCTGCGAGCTCGCCTCTGCCTCTGGACGGACGACGACGAGGTGGCGTTGTGCCTCGCGCGATCCCGCGACGTCGACTTGGCCACCCGCAGCTCCTCCTCGCTGTAGCTGCGACTGCTGTCCTGGCGCGATCCGTTCGCCGTCCGCTGCAGCTCGTGGTCCCCTCGTCGATTGGCCCGCGTGCGCCTCGAGCGTTTCTCGACCCATCGCTCCTCGTAGTAGACTCCCGGATCGTCGCGCTTTTTCTCGCTCGCGTCTTGGCGATCGTCGTATTGCTCCGAGTCCGACGATTCCGAGTCGGTGTGACGCACTCGAAGTTTTGAAGAAAACACTGAAATTAGAAGAATATTAAAAAGAAATAAGCAGCTGTTTGAGGACAGCATCTAAAAGTGAAACATTTTGAATGAATTTCTTGTTTTTAAAATTTTAGATTACTTTGATTTGAATTTTATAATTTTAATGATAATTTTATTTTCAATAGAGGTATCCTTTTTACCATAATTCTTTAGGTTACTATAAACATAATATTTTTGTTACCTTGCACAAAGAAATTCTGAATGAGTAGTACTATCATAAAAATGAATGTTTGAAGGATTTTGGTTTTTCAGCAATTAACAAGTACACTTTTGTGCTATGATGTTTCAAAATCGATGAAGAAAAGTACCCAAGTAAAAGTCAAGCTAGTAGATTTTTAAGTAACACATGAATTATTGAGTAAATGATTGAACATTTTTTCGCCCGAGGCGTTTTCTGCGAACAATGAATACAATAAAATATGTATTCAAGGGCAATTTTTCGTAGTAAACAGTTTTGGTTGTTGCAGTTCTCTAGATAGAATAAATATTTTTGTTGATCAGAAATCATGCATGCAGATTTTAATTTTGATGAAGCAACCGTGAAAATTTTATACAAAAGTGCAAATGAATTTAGTAATTTTCACTTTTATTGGACCAAACAAATTCTTCGGTGGGCTTGTATATGGCCATTTATGAATATTCATGGAAAAACAATTGGTCGATTTCTTATATCTTCGTCGCTGGCAATCATTTTAGGAGGCTCGGTAATCTTTGAACCCCCCAATTGAGTATTTTTTTTAAAAACTGTAATTTTTTCCCATTTTATATACTTCAGATCTTCAAGCTTCTCACAGTGTTGTTTTCTCCTTCTAATTCAAATCAAAATATTTTAGTTGAGATTATCTTTCAAATTTTAGCATCGGCTGCATTGTTGGCAAGCTACTTCATCATGATAATCAAGGAAAAACAGGTTATTGGAAAAATATACTTATAAATTGGAAAACAATTTTCAACGTTTTTGAACTACTTTGCAGGTAAAACAAATAATATATTCTCAACTGTTCAAAGTAGATGAATTAAAACCCGATGAGAAAGCTTTACTATTCAAAGTGATAAGATACGTTTATTTATTTGCACTTTTTCAATCTAGTAAGTATCATCTTCAGTCATTTAAATTTCAATTGAAAGAAACACATTTGAATCTAATTTATATAATTAACAATACAATATATCACGTCGTAATGACGTGTTTTGATAATAAAAAAAATTGAACATGTTTATTCTGTAAATTTAAAATTTTTCAACAGTTCTGGTGGCTTCACTTTTAGTTGCTTACTGTTTTGCTCCGGTTGTCATTCCTTCTATTTTGAAACATGTATTGGCTGGAAACCAAACTTATATCCAACATTTGCCAATGCAAATGGAGTTTTTTTTAGATGAAAATCAATATTTTGTGACTCTTTTCTTGGTTCAATTTTTTACAATACTTAATTTTTCATTGGCTGTGAACGCATTGAATATTTTCCAATGGTGTGGTGTAGCCTACATAATAACTTTATTGAGATGCCTGGTGTATGTTATGGGGTGTATAGTTAAAAATTTTTAAATGTTTTTTTGTTTTTATCTACTGAATGATTTTTATAAGAATTTTAAGCGAAATAATATTTAATATTATTCAAATTTACTTATTAAGCTGGTTTTTAAAACCCATTTATAAAAAATCTCATAAAAATCATTTGAAAATATTATTATTATTATATTCTTACAACAAATCTTGTTATTGTCCATGCGTTACAATAATTAATTTTAACAATTCAATCGATTTAGGTATCAAATGCAGGAGTTAAAGTACTTTTATTCTTTTAATCGTGATCTAATGGTTGAAAATGAAATATCTGAAATGATATCTAAAGAAGTAACTAATATGATTAAAAATCATCAACATGTTATAGAGTTGAGTATCACACAATTAAAATAATTGTTTATCTGCAAAACATTGATTTTTTAGTCAGCACGATTATATATAGGATATATATTAATTGCATTACTTGTTATACATTTTATTCGAATTAAAATATTTAAAAGAGCTCGTTACTTCATGTTTTAGTATAATGGAATTATTTAACCAAATTGCCAGTCCACTTATGATGGTAATAATGATGCTGGCATCAATGTGTCTTGTTATATCAGCTTTTTGGGTATGAAATGACATTTTTTTATGAAGCAATATTGTTAAACTCTAATTTTTTCAAATTTTTTATTAGATGGTGATTTTATTAAAAACAGACAAAGCTGACGCTTTCAGAATGTTTTGTGCATTTTTGCTACTAACAATTTCTTTATTTTTTATCTGTTTACCAAGCCAAATTGTAGTAGATAGCAACACTTACGTATACAACTCATGGTAAAGTTATTATATTTAATTGTTTAGAACTGATTATTCATTTTCAACAGTGCTAAAAATTTAGTTATGGTTGCAATTGGCATGATTATCCCATAAAAGCAAAAAAAAACTTTCTAATGTTTATTTTGAGACTATCTAAAACTTTGGTCGTTCCGGCTGGACCACTAGCTGAACTAAACTTCGAGACGTACGGAAATGTAAGTTAAATATATTCATACATTGGTTTTTATTCAATTTGTCAACTAATTATAATGATGACTTAGATCATGAAAACATCGTTGTCATATACAACAGCTTTAATGTCGATGTACCAATGAGATATTTAATTTTAATCAAATGAAATCTTAGAAATGATTTATTTGGAATATTAATTACGTTCAATCGTCAATTTTCAACGACAATGAATAAGTGTGCAAAGAACAAAATAAACTGAAGATTTCCTGATATGCTTTTAAATCCGCGTTCATTGTATTCAATTTTAATTTCAAGTTCAATATATGATGCCTTTTTGTTGTAGTATGAGATATCTCCAAATGTGTAATTTTCAAAGTAAAATTAAATCAATTACGAATTAAACATAGTCTCTTTCAACTCACGAGCTTCGGGTATAAACGAATCAAATTTGAAAAGATTTTCAGACTTTATTCATACCCTCAAAGTTGTACTTTTTTAATACTAAACCATTAATTTAAAATTGTTTATTTGGTCGGATTTAAAAGCTAATATAGGATTTTGTTGAATTTTTTCTTCTGACTACCTCTTATATTAAAGATTGATTTTTAACTAGAATCAAATTTGTTTACGTAATTGACTCTATAACCGACAATCACTTGGTTTTACGGGTAAAAGAAGTTTCACTTCAAAAACAAAAAAACAAAGTAGCGGGTTCGCTAGCGATCGCGTTTATATGTTTATACACGAAACACAGTCATAATATCAGATAATACCTTTGGCCGGGCCGCTCTTTTGATTCCTCAGATGCATGGCCGTCAATCCTCCGTGCATCTGTATCAATTTCGCGCAGTCCCGATGACCCTTGTAGAGAGCCGCGTCCAGCGCTGTCATGAGGCCGCCCTTGCTCGATCTGAGCAGCGCGTTGATTCTCGCCCCGTTGTCGAGGAGCAGCTTGGCCGCGTCCAGGTGGCCGTGCAGAGCCGCCACGTGCAGCGGCGTCTTGCCCTCCTGCGTCACCACGTCAAACAGTCCCGGCTTGCGCTTGAGCAGCCACTTGAGCAGCTCGAGCCGGCCCGACGAGACGGCTTCGTGAGCCACCCCCGTGCCTCGGACGGTGCGCGTGTGCAGGAAGGCGCCCTCGTGCGCCAGAATTTTCAGCGTCTCCAGCTGACCCTTGGCCGCCGCGCACAGTACCGGCCTGCGGGTGCGATTCAAAATAATTAGATAATACTTTCGCACACGTAAGGCAAGGTGAATGCTCACGTTCGGCCCTTTCGATCCTGCCGATTGGGATCGGCGCCAAGTTTCAGCAGCAGAGCCGTGGCTTCGGCGTGGCCGAGTGTCGCCGCGTAATGCAGGGCCGAGCAGCCGTTGTCGTCCACGTGATCGGGCTGAGCATTGCAGAGATTGATGAGCGTCTCGATGCAGGTGACGTGGCCCCTCGAGGCGGCGCAGTGCAGCGCCGTGAGGCCGTCTTTGTCTGACGCACCGGCGACCGCCGAGCCTCCAGCCCTGCGCATTTTACACGGGGGGGTACGCGAGACCATTATTATGAGTGTGCTATTGGAAATAGAGGTCACTGCGGTATCGATAATTTTTGTCACACCAACTCAGGTCAGCGATACAAGGACACACGTTCGACGCGCGACATAAACTATCACACGATATGCCTCTCACCTGACGAGAGCCAGGACGGCTTCGACGCTTCCAGCGCTGGCGGCCCATAAAATCGGCTGTCGGCCGTCCTCGTCGCGAGCGTTGACGTCGGCGCCGAACTCCAGCAGGGTGTTCAGGACTTTGAGTCCGATTTTTTTCGGCACGCTGAGTTCCGAGGTGGCGGCCGCCCCGCAGCACTGGGCCGCGTAGTGGAGCGGCGAGCCACCCCGCAAGTCGGCGGTCGACGGACTAGCCCCGGCGGCCAGCACCAGGCGCACGCACTCGACTTCGCCGCATACTGTGAACGAAAAAAAAAAACAATTCAATTTACTTCACTTTATTTGAATATAATTTCATTTAAAATATTATTGACTTTAATTTTCTTTAAAATTCATTTTTTACTGTATCTTTTTAGCGAATAACAGATCATTAAGAAAGTCTAGTGCTGTGCTAGTGGAGCCTATTACGATAATGAAAACTCTATTTTTCAATTTACCATGGTTTAAAGAAACTCTGTTTTTAATGTTAGCTGTGCTTAACATAAGCTTCGTTCGATAGAAGTTCTATTCATAACAAACTGTATTGCGTTTCATTTCTATCTTTTTTCGGCAATCATTATTGGCGCACGAGTGGGTCGATATTGCGAAGATAACAAAATTCAAGTGTTATAAGGAATAATTTGAATTAATACCAAAACCAATCAGCGCTCTGAGAGTACGTTGACTCACCACAATAACCACACTTGCACATTCACTTATAGAAGTGAAAAAATAGTTTGCCCTTTTTTTTACCAATTTTGTCATTGAATCTCAGGAAAAACAATGAAATAATTTTTAAAGTATGATTCAATTGAACAAATGTTAACCTCTGTCTCGTCTCGGCAGAGAATTACACGTGCTCTAAAGCTTTCCAGCTTTATGCTCTCTAGACACGCAATCCATTTGCTTGTCTCATCTTGTCCCAACATTTTGACAAGTATAACTTGTTTCGGTCATTTGTTTACGCTCTTATTCGTGGGCCTGACGTTCAAAGCAATCAACTCTTATACTCAACACTACCGCACCACGCACACAACTTTGTACACTTCGTCGCGCTAACGCATACTGACCGCAACTTGCATACCACCTAATTGTTCTTCAAGCTCTTTAATATAGGTAAGGAATGTAAGTAGAGAATATTCTCGATAGACCATGTACCGATCAAACTGTATAACTTTATTGTGGTTGTGTACGTTTATGAAAATACAGACTGCGTGATTCTGACCTTGAATGGACTACAGGGTTGCAAGTAATTAATTCCAAATTGGAATTCATTCCACTAAAATCCCACAATTACATGTAATTTTTAATAAGACTTAGTTTTAATTCTCAATTAATTGTAGTGGGAATGAAACAAGAATTTCGTTCCAAATAACGTTTAATGCGTATTGGAATTAATGTTTCATTCTCATTACTTGTAGTTGAAAATGGAATTTATATTTTATTACACATTAATTGTAATCAGGAATGAATTAGACGTTTCATTACAAATTATTTTTGTTAATGGAATGTGTAATTCATTGATTTTTTCAAAACAAATGATTTTTTATGCAAAAAATGTACGAGTGTTCTTGTAGAAAAGTTTTTTATTGCAATTGTAGAGCACAAAAAAGAAATGTTGTTTTTTTTGCATTTGC
>CACVKI010140014.1:0-15153 GCA_902732785.1 Trichogramma evanescens | reverse complement strand
TTCTGTGCCGTGCATTGGACTTTCAAAGCAAGTCGATTGGTTACGACTTACGAGTGTCCTTGTGCCCAAGTTTATTCAGCGAAAATAGTCATTTGAATCAGCAAAATGATTTTGCTGCCACAGCAAAACCTTTTGCTGCCCCAGCAAAATCATTTAGCTGACGCGGCAAAAATTTTTGTTGCTGCAGAAAAATTATTTTGCTGGGGCAGCAAAATATCTTTTGCTGATCCAGCTGTCCACTTTCGCTGGACTAAGGTATAAAATTTTTTTCAGTGTAGTCGGCTAGTATCAAATAGAATCCGAGGCCTTTATAACGTGGATAATTGTGGATCGGTGTTGGCTCGGTTTTGCCGTGTACGATATACACACAACCGGAACCTCTCGAGCTCATTTCTCTCCGACGTCCTTATCGAGCGCTAGTACGTCGTGATTTACACAATATTCTTTTTTTTTTTTTTTCAATTTTTCGAGTCCGTAAAATTCTAGCTCAAGAGGACGTCCTTGTTAGGTTGTAAAGTTTGCATAAATGCCTATTGCTATAATTTAATTATTCAATCACACGTATCTTTTAGGAATAAAAAAAGAATACATCGAAATGAGAGAAGTAAGAAGTCTGGATAATATTAAAATTTCAATGTACCAAGTATAGGAAAAGATTTAGCCCTAGTCGTATATTCGACAGACTTTTCAATCGCACTCGCTCACTCTCATAGAGAGTAGAAGACACTGGAGGCGCTGATGAGTCGCGGTGTATACGCCAGTATATGGCATACACATATAGCTATAGCCGCGCGCGGGAGCGAAGAGCCACCGAGTAAGAGAGAGAGAGAGAGCCAAGAGTAGAAGCAAAAGCTCGGAGAGAAATAAGACGACGAGCGCCGGAGTTTTCCTCGCGTGCTCGCAATGGTAAAAGTCTCATTGGAATATATATGCCTCTCTCACTGCCGTCTGCCGTATACGTAGCAGCAGCAGTAGTAGTGGTAGTAGTGCCTGCGCGCGCGATCCCTCGGTTTTCAAAGAAGGAACTGGGAAAAGGGGGAAAGAGACTCATCAAGCTTGCGCCTGCGAGGGAAAGACGCTGCGCCGTGAGCTTGTAGCATTGCCGCCGCCGCCGCCGCTGCCGCGTGTGCGCGCGCGAAAGAAGAAGAGAAGAAGAAGCGAGCGAGATTTCGGGGCCACGCTAGCGAGAATTAATGCACGATCTCATCACCAATATGAACCCTGCCTCGTGTAGCTACTGACGCCGCCGCCACCGTTGCTGCTTTTTGCGCACTCTTGGGACGCTGTTTGCCGTGCGTATATGCGTGTACCCGAATATGTGCGACTTATTTCGTTGCGCGTCTTGTATGTACCTTGTTGATCGTCCCTTTCTCGTGAAAAAAAAAAGAAATATGCTGCGTAGCTGGCGTCGGTGATCGCACCTTTTTCGCGTTTTTAATTGAAAACCGATTTTCGCGTTCAGCTTGCACAGCCGTTCGAGCAGATCAAGCTCGATTCGTCAAAAAAGGCATAATAAATAAAAAATATACTTGCGGTGAAGGCTACTTTTATCCTACAATCGACTTTATTTTTTTGGAAAGCGCGACGAAAAAAGTATGACTGAGAAATCTTCCGATTTCTCGCTCGATAAACGTAGGAAATCGAGTTGCGCTGCGATTAAATAACTTTAGCAGGCAGCACACGCGGCTGGGAAAGAAATATACAGGGGGAGACGCAGCAGCAGCAGCAGGCACTTCGTTAAACGTAAGCTCGTATGTGAGTGTATATATGTGTGTATGTATAGATGAAGAACTCGCGCGCGCTAAAACTCAAGAGAAAGAGAGAGAGAGAGAGCTAAGGAATTAGACGTCGAGCGAGTGAGAGAAAGAGGGAGAGAGTGAGGGGGTGAGAGGAGACTTTTATTGATCGTACGCTGGCAAAAACTGCTGGAACCCTCATTTCACTTGTGCCTCTAATGTAAGTACGTATACACACTCGTAAGAACGCGCACACATACAGATATACATAATGTGTGTACGTCTTGAGACATTGTCTGCTGGCTGATACACAGTGCTAAAAACTCGCTTGTCTCTTGCCGCGCGCACTTTGTTGTCGAAGCCCGTTGAGACGCGTATATTTTTGCAGCTTTTTCGGCAATCCACGAGCGAGCCAGAGAGAACGGACTCGGCGCGTGTGTGCGGCCCCTGTGACTCTCTGCGAGTGTTTCAGAGTTTGCCTTCATCTCGGGGCAAACTTATGGTCTCTGCTTTGTTTCCAATGCCATCGTCATTACCGCTGCTGATAATCTTTTACACTTGAGGCAAATCCCTTTCACAGACTCTCTCGAGCCCTCGTGTACTTGCTCTCTTTCTCTCTCTTAGCAACCCTTTTCCGACGAGGCCACGCGCTTTTTCGTTTCCTTTGCCTCTTAACTTTGTCATCGTCATCCATTTCACCTGATTACTTTTCTCCTTTTTTCTCCCTCTTACGCGGCGCGTATATAGCACTCGCGCTACACATCTCGGGGCGCCTACTGCTGCTGCGACCCTTCGTTCTCACTTTACTTTGTTCGAATAGTTATTTACTTAATCTATTCTTCGCCGATCCTGCATTTATTTCATTTTCACTGCACGCTCTGATGTATAGAGCTCGCAAATTTTAACATTTACCTTACAGTATTAATCGTTCTTTTTGTCAGGGGGTTACGAAAGTAGGAAGTTTTGAAAAATATGCAGAAGAAAGGCACCAGAAGATATATTCAACGGTTTCAATTTCAACCCTTCATTTAAAATGTATAAAGAAACTCACAATTGCATAATCATACTTGCAAAACATTGCATGAGATAAATGTTGATTTTTAAATATTTCACAAAATAAATGTTTGCCAAAATTAAAAATCGAATACACTTGTGAAACCCTTGTGAAATTGCACCGTGCAGAGTACCTGCACTTAGCTGCTGCTCTCGACAAGTATGCATACGGATCGTAGATAGCAAGAGTATCGAAGCCGATGCTTATAATTTTCCAAGAAATGAGTAAAGAGGGTTACAAATTTTCGACATCCCCGTTCTAAGAACTGACTTCTAGGTAGCCACTTGCTTTAGGTATACACTTCTTTTTGGCTCCACTGCTTGTGGTGGTGATACCAAAGACGCGCGCTTGCGACAACGTGTCTATTGCTGCCTTTTTATTAAGCTGAAGGACGATGCCTTTCATTGAACAGCGCAGCACTCCTATTTTTTACCCAAAGTAATTCTTTTGTTTCGTCCACTATATTAGGCCTCAAAAGTTCGGCAAGCTATAATGGATGCGACGCGAGCTAAGGTTTTGTTTAAGAACGTTTTGTTCAATTTTTTTTTTAAGACCTCATTGAATATATGAAGTTGTCAAGGTGAAAAATCACATCAACCAATGAGAAAGTTTTGAAGAAACTGAACTTGCATGAAATTTTTACGTGATACATTTTTGATAAATACACACGAATATAATCGACTATCGACTATTAATATAAACTATATGCGTGTGCTAAGGTGTACCCATGTGTGTGGTTGGTGCGCGAATCTGTAAGAAGGGTGACCGTGAGTGCTGATACACCCCCTATTTGGGTTCCTTTCATTATTTTCCGCGACGCAGAATCACCGACGCACAAAGACGAAACGAGAGTGAGAGAGAAAAAGAGAGAGAAGGAGAGTTTTAATCGACTTTTATGGCTGCTGCGCGTTCCTGCCTGACGCTCGTCTTAAATATTCTGCTGGGTGGCATTAGAACTGCGTACGCAAGCAAGTCGTATTGTATTACCGAGCATTGAGTCGCGTTCGAGCCTACGCACTCGTCGACTTTTCTTTTTTTTTCTTTTTCTCCGATCGATGCAGCAAGCTCGATTGGACCACGAACATATCCACCTCTTGACTCGGCTCAATTTCACGAATGTTGATGGAAATTTTCAAGTCACTCAATTTGTTAATTTTGCTCCGAGCATTTGTAATTACAAAAAGTAAAAAGTCAAGTGAGTGAGTTACTTTGGTGCTATACAGCTGCTCTGTGGGAGGAAAGGAAATACTTGTGGTGATTAAAATTGTGTATTTTTTTCTCTGCCCTCGCAACCGCTACTTTGCTTCTGCCCTACAAAGCCGCGCGCGCTTATTTAAAACACATCTATCTGGAGGCCTAGAATTTCTTAATTACGGAGCGAGCACGAAGATGCAGGCTCAGGACGTATTAGATATAGTCGAGTGTATACATAAACAGTCGAGCGTACGCAGAGACTAACTTAGGTTTACACTCACACACATAGAGGCGAGGCACATACGCATCCATACACACACAAAGAAGTAATAAGCCCAAGAGCCACGCGCGCAATTATTACGCAGATATGTATAGCGAAGAAAAAAAAGAGCTCACTGGTGGCGGCTAGCGTATATGAGTAGGCGTAAAAAAAAGGGCGAAACAGAAACGAGCGCGCCCGAACTAATAAAGAAAGAAGCAGCGGCAACATCCAGGCGTTGGTGGTAGATACAGCAGCAGGGGGAAAAGCGCTTACATCCCTTTAATTATGAAATGTCGCTGGGTGAAATTTCGCGCAGTGTTGGACAGATGTGTGAGCGAATGTCTGCGTGCGTAGTTCGAATATATAGGTGAATTGGGATTTAAAAGTGGCTCTGACTGTAAAACGTTATCGTACCGATGTGAGTGAACGAGGGACTTTTTGATCCTCGATGTCGATGAAAATGTGTCTAAGAATGAAAAAAGTCTCGTGTACGAAACGCCCATATAGTATGGATGCGTGCGGAAAAGTAGTTCGAAGCCGCGGGCTAAGGATGTGTGTGTGTGTGTGTGTGCCCTGGACGCAGCAACCAACAAGACGGCGTACAGCAAACAATGAAAAGTCAGTCCTTTGCCGAACAATGGCTTGCGTCGAACAAACGTACATCTTACTCCTTTTCCTTATCCACCCCCAACCGCATATATAGACTAGAAAGTACGAACTCGGCTCTTTATCCCTAGTGCTTTCTCTCTCTCTCTCTCTCTTCCTCCTTATGTGATGCATACTTAAAACTCGTGTATCTCTCAACTATCCACGAGCTTTTTAGCTTAGCCTTCTTTACACGTCTATATGTACGCTCTGTTTTTATGAATGCGTATCGCGATCATATGTATGCTGACTTCTTGCTCCCGTTTCTTCGAGTTTTTTTTTGCATGTTTTGTTTCTTTGTGATAAGAACCCATATTTATGAATTGAAAAGTCCATCCTGATTTTGCAATACAGCCTCTTATCAATCTTCAGGTAAAAAAATGTATGTAATGAAAATCACAATCACAATCACAATCACAATGAATTACGATATTGAATATAAAAAGCCGGATATCTTCACATTGCAAAGGGTATACTAAAGGTATGAAAAATATCTTTATATTTTTCATATTTTTTTATTATAATTTGCTGCAAAATTTGTAATGCAACATAGCCGTTATTATTTCTTAATATTTGATCATGCCCCTAGTAGAAATTTAACCTTTCAGAGCATCAATAAAACGTTTTCTTGACCATTTATTGGCTATTAAATGACCAATACGGCTAGTTGTTGGCCAATAAATGGTCGAAAAAAATGTTTCATTTATTCCAAGAAACTGTTCGATTTCTACCAGGAGCAATCAATTTATTCTAATTACCATTTAAATACACATTCAATAATTATTAATTTATAATCTTCAATAATAATTTATCATCTTCTACAGTTAGAATATAAGACGTCACTTGAATTGAATTTGTTAATGTGAAATGAATAACATTATTATTAACTATACTTAAAAACTTTCATGTAGAAATTTAATGAAAAATAATGATTTTTAGAAACCTGCTTCGAACGCTAAAAATTACTTATATTTTTTCATTTTAAAAAATTAAAATTTTATTTTGTAAAAACCATGCTTTGATTTTTACAATTATTTCGCCTTTGTCACTTACTAATTGACAAAATAGTACTCGCCATGTAGTGGTGGTGATTTAATGTGGAATTATATGAAAAGGATTGAAGAGTGTTCAACAAATCGAATACAACTGAACTATCATTTTTTGTCATTTAAAATGTGCTTAAAATTTGTAAAAATTGTAAAAATTATCAAAATAAGCCAGTTAATATATTAATGCATTTTAACCAATTTTAAATGATGATTTGTTTGGACATCAGCTTAGTGTTGATGTCAAGCATTTATTTCTACCAGGGATTACAGGAGATGAATTTTTGAAACACTAGCGTGAAAATTGTTGAAATCAGTGAGTTCGTTGTTTTTGTGAGCTATTAAAAGTAAAATTGACGCGCAAGTGTAAGTAAACATTGTGACTTGAAGAAACGCATACGTATATGTCATCCACTCTAGATGTCGCATTGACAATCACAAGTGGTAAAATTTCATTTTGGATCAATATAAGTAAAGTAAAACCAGCAATAAATATAAAAGATGCAGGATGTGATCCTTAAAAAAATCTTCGAAGCTCTCTTGTAACTCATTAAGTTACTCACGCTTTTTTCCCTTAATCGAAATGAAACACCTTACAATAATAACACGAGCTTAATTATATGATCCTAATTATATGATTTTTTAATTATATGATCTCAAAAAATGAAAATTATGATCGCATATTGTAAATTTTAGTACAGAAAATATTCCCATAATGCAGAGCAAAAATTACTAAAATGCGCCGATATCATATTTTTAAAAGGCTTATCAACTTGGCTAATGCATATTAGATTTATTCAGCATTTAAATTCAACGATTTTTCATAAATTTTGTTAATAATTTTTTTGTCAAGTACGGGACTTTAGTTTCTAAAGATGAATCATTTATCGAATTCATCGAAGGTCATATAAAAATGTAATTTTTATACATTTGGATCGATCATTCTTCGCGTGCAAAATGCATGCGAAAGTCGAGAGCCAGGAGATGGGGTGGGGACCCCAGCGACTGCAAAGAAATATTCACAGAGAATGTTTTTGGGGTGACGACTCCTACCCCACGAAATTAAAGCGTTGAGGGTGAAAGTGGTTAATTGCGAATAAAGCTTGGTGCTTACGCGTTTTACTCAAACTTTCTATATTATACTAAAACGTGCATACAGCTCAGTAGTTTTTTTCTTTCTTCTCCCACGCGAGATGTTATATTGCCAAATAAATTTACCGACGGTATATACGGATAAATTTTAGATTGTTGTGTTTAAAATTTGGAACGCATATCGGCCTTGCGACTGCACATACAATAAGGTAGAAAAATTAAACCACGTGAAGTGTTTAACTTTTAACTCGCTAATGAATTTATACTCGAGTTCATTAAATTAACAAATGGCAGACTAAATTATTATAGTCAGTTTTGTGAAAATAAGCAGTCGTACAACCGTGAAAATTGTTCAACTTTCAGAATTCATACGCTTTCCATATTATATACATGATATGCTCTTTCCACCCGATGAGAATTTCCAACTCGTGTTGTACGCACATATAATCATAATGTACATGTTTATATATATGTTAAATATAATTGTACATAATATTGTATAGAAATTTATACGGACGCACAGATACTTATTTACATTGAAAACTCACATATTGGTAAGTTAGTACGCCAAGAGTCGCCATAACAAAGTATTTCGCAAAGTAAGATGAAAATTTCGAGAATAAATTAAAATCAATTTTACGCGAAGATTAATAAAAAATGTTCCATCACCGTGTCAAAATGTGATTAAATTAACCAGTTTTCATAAATTTATGAATTGTACTACAACTTTTTAATAGAAATAACTCCAATTAAGTCAGGTCATAAGTCATTCTAAGACAGTATTGGGTGCTTTTGTAAATAGAAAAAAAAATTAGTTTGACCCTACAAGTACAATCAAAACATTATAAATAGCACCAAGCGATTGAAGATATTCATGAGAATATTCGGAGATGAGCTAGCTCGAAAGACAAAGTTGTTTGGACGATTATGCGAGAATGAGGCAAATTAGAGTATGATAGTGTGTATGCGCGCGCGAGCTCGTGCGAGCATGGCTAGGCTAAGAAGTTGAGAATCAAGAGAATGCGCGCGAGAGATCATAAGCTTTGGTTGGTTGAAATCTTAGAGAAACTATAAAAATAATTAAAGTCTTGGCTTATATAATCACGGTAATGGTCTAGACGTTCGGTGGTCCGAAAAAAGCTGCTGCAGAAAAGGC
This sequence comes from Trichogramma evanescens, assembly GCA_902732785.1. Lineage (NCBI taxonomy): Eukaryota > Metazoa > Arthropoda > Insecta > Hymenoptera > Trichogrammatidae > Trichogramma > Trichogramma evanescens. Next base: position 6,968 of record CACVKI010140014.1, on the reverse strand, counting down.
GGCGGGTCATGGGGGGGACAAGAGAGAGGAACCTTGGGCGAAAAGCAGCTCGTTCGTTCTTTCTCCCTCAGTCGTCGAGCTCAGCAGGGCATACATACTGCGAGAGGGAAGAGGGAGAGAGAGAGAGAGTAGTGCGGTGTACGCGGTGAAGCTCGTTCGAGCGCGATAGGGAAGCGAGCGCCGCGCGCGCAAAGAGCTCGAAAAATATTCTAATAAGCACAATTTTCGCTTTTGTATTTAAGAAAAGGGAAAGAAATGCTGCACGCTCGCTTGGTCTAAAAGAAGTTGTAGCTAGCGCCGCGCTATCTCGTCGGCATCGTAAGCTATGTATATGTGTGGGTGTACGTTGGTATGCAATATACATATATTTAAGTATACGCTCATATATAGACAAGTTGAGAGTCGAGCATGTAGCGGCAGTATAGATGTATCGGGTGCGCGAGCTGGCCAGGCAGTCAGAGAGAGAGAGAGAGAGAGAGAGAGAGAGAGAGAGAGAGAGGTAGGCAGCTGAAAAGGAGTAAGAAGAACTAGAGTTTGAAGGGGAGGAGGACGAGAGCGAAGAGGTTGGGGCTGAGGGGGTTGGGGGAGGTATAAAAGAAGGAGGAGGTCTCTCGTATTGTCTCAGTAGGGTGGTTGCTATCGGCTTTAACTCCCACACCAGCCGCGGAAATAAGAAGAAGAAGAAGAAGACGACGACGACGACGACGGCGATGACTACGACGACGACGAAGAAGAAGAAACGAGAGAAAGAGAGAGAGAGAGAGAGCCGAGTAAGACGTTGCTTGCTACTCTGCATGAAGGGTTGGAGATGTAGATAGAATTTCTTCATTTCGCTCGTCCCGAGTCTTACCCTCATCTACCCCTTCCACGTAGCTCGGGCTGGGTATACATATACACTTAGCATCCTTCTTCTTTCTCACTCGCTCGTTCGTTATGTAGCTCGAGCGCACACAGACTCACACAGAGCCGCAGCCACACATCGAGCCATGCAAGCAGCAGCAGCAACAGCAACCCTCCGCGCGCATCCTGTAGCAGCAGCAGCAGCAGCCCCTTTAACTCAGCTCGTTCGCTCTTATCCATCGCGACGTTCTTTCTCGCTCGCGCTTGCTTGCTTGCTCGCTCGCTCCTTCCCCACTCATTTCAGCCAGCCATCCAGCACCCCCACACTCCTATTCTTTCTCTTAAAACTCTACTACTACTACTACTGCTGCTGCTGCTGCTGTTGCTAGAGCTCTGTGCGCCGCGCTCACCCACCGCCGCCAACGCCGCCGCCGCCGCCACCACCGTGCCGCGCGCTCAGACCGGAGTTGTTGCTGCCGACGCCGCCACCGCCGCGAAGGAATCGTTAAAATCTGGCCGTGCAGCACCTAAGCATACATACCTTATATACATATACTTTACCTATCTTACCCAGCGTTGCTTCGTTTGCCTCGTATAGCGTGTATGTGTGTACCTATATACGTGGCCCGTAGTTTTCTACATCCCTGCGTTCCGCGACCCACGCACGCCTTCGCTTATGTATATTATATATAACATGCGCCGAGTGCGTGCACCTGTGTGTGCCGTTCCTCTCTCTCTCTCTCTCTCTCTCTTCCTCTCTTTCTGCTTATATGCTTGAATTACGAGGCCGTGTACGCTCCTCAGCGACTAATGCTCCTCGCGCATATATATGCACCCACGACTTTCTCGTTTCTTCTCTCTCTCTCTCTCTCTCTCTCTCTCTCTTTTCTTCGTATACGCTTGCTTACATTCTTACTCTAATTCTTATGTACTGCTCGAGTTGAGATGTCGACGTTGCTTGCGCTTACCCTCGCGCATATATATACCTGCATCGCTTCGTTTCGCTCGGGAGCATGTGTGCACGCACAGATATATACTAGGCTGCAGCCAAACGAGGAGAAGCACAGCAGCACATTATGTGCCGGGAGGGATTGTGCCGTAGATGCGTTCCACACGTATATGCACACGTTTATCCGTACGCGAGTATTTGGATTGACGAATGAGTTAAGCCCGTATGAGATTACGTTGAGACGACGACGACGACGACCCCGCTCTTATACGTACACGTACGGTACAGACGTTCGCTTATGCTTTCGCATATATATATTTCTCCCGTACGTACGGCGCGTATCGTCATATATAGATTCTTCTTCTTATCGTACGAGCTTCGTGTGATTAAAGAGTCAGCTTGATGGAACATCTGCCGATTCGCTGCGTGCGAGGAAATATTGAATGTACGATTTGTTACTCGTTTCATTGGCTTTTCGTTGAGCGTCGTGCACGCGACTGCGAAATCCCATCTTACAACGCATCAATTGACTCTTTATTAATTCACCTTCTTTATCGTATTTCATATCGCCTCTTAGCGGGTTAATGCGCATTCACACTTTCTTTTGTTTCAAATAAAGGTGTGAAATGGATATTCAATTTATCAAAAGTTATTTATTGTCAGTTTCAGAGTTACATTTTTTTCAATTTGATATTTAGTTATGTGAGTTGATGATGTTTTAAAAACTGCAAATAAAGTCGAGTCAACTAAATCTTTAATAAAAATATCATGTATTTATAATAAATTGGTGTTTTTTAATTGTCACGTAAATTTTACCACCAATATTTTCATTATAAAAAGCTATCGTACATCATCTACAGTTTCAGGTATTACTACTTGTTAAGAGTTGCGCACCGAATGCAAAAAGTAACGACCCCTTTTCTACGAAAAACATCTTCACTTACGAGTACCTGCTGATGGAAGCTTAAATTCAGTTTCGATCACTAACAAAATTAAAAGGGCTTACGTACTAGTGGTTAAAATTTTTCACAACTTTTTTGACTTTCGGGGCGATCGTCATGACAAGTTGTTTGTTTTGATTGTGAAAAAATTGAAAGAAACAAAAAACGTCTGCTTAAAAAAGTAGATTAAAAAGTCGTTGTGAAGTAAGAGAGTAGAAGCATGAAATAGGTATATGAAGAGTAGTGTGACTCGAGACAAAGATGACTACTCAATACAAGTGACTCCAATGCCGTCCTTGGTGACGCACTTGCATCAAGAGCTACTCGCCACGTATAGAACTACTAGTATACGTCTCTGTATGCGTATACACGAGCTCTCTCTCTCTTTCGCTGGAAAGGCCTCTTCAAGCTTTTAACCCCTTGGTGGTGGATCTGAATAAGGGATGGATCGGTCGTGAAGGTAAGCACTGACGGGAGTTCGCCTTGCAGCGAGATTAGCTACGGAAACGGGTCAAAAAGCTCGCGATGTGAACTGCGAGGAAAAAATTCCACGACAGCTTCAACTCCCATCTTATCCTCTTTGCGTTTGCATTCTCAAACCTGTGCATATGCTTTGGATATTATGATAATGTGATAAAAAGATTCGATTCTGAACGTAGTGGTTTGCATCCAAGATTTTTTTTAAGTAATTGAGTTTCATCAATAATTTACTAATGAATCTTTGTAACAATTAAATCGATCATCCAAATTCCATCTAGAATAGAATGATTATTCCATTCTAAATAGTATTACGAAGCTGTATAATTACGCTCAAAACCTGAACTTGAGCCGAAGACAATGTCAAAATTCAAATTATCAGTAAGACAAAAACGTGTACATAAAAGAAATGAGCCAAACTTCGCAACTCCCTTTGGCAGCATGGGCATCATGCAGTGTGTTGAATTATGCGAGCTGCGCGCGTTAATTCAAATATTCGTCACGGAGGAAGCTGTGCAAAGTATGCGCGCGTGTGTGTGTACCAGAAGCTATATAGCTGCTTCGCGCACTACGGAGCGAATGAGCTCGAGTGAACGAGCGCGCGAGTATTTTGCAGGCTTTGCAATCATACAAATTACAATATCAGTTCGCCCCCACGCTCAGCTCTCGCACATGATCGTAAAAAAAGTTGATTCATCGAAATCGTAATCTCCGCTCTCTTTCTCTCGCCTCCTTCTCTTTCCAACTGAATCGACGCTTTTTTTTCTTCACCCCGTTCCAATGAGAGTGAAAAAAAAGATCAGCGCACACAGGCAGTATAACACACGACATCACCCCTTACATATATATTCGCGCGCACAAGCAGTGCGATGCAAAAGACAAAGCTCAAAGAAGTATGTGTGTGTATAAGTATATAGCCTTCTCTCTTTTCTCGCTCGTACTCGGCTTGATCATGAAAAATGACGGGCTTTAATTAGATTCGGGCGCTCTATCTCGTATGCACGTACATGTGTACGTGTATTAGTGCGTGCGCGCGCGCGTGTATGTGTAAGTGTATATACAAGACTTAAGACGCGCGCGCTCGTTCTTCGTAAGGGGAAGTAGGAGTGAAGTGTGCAAAAAGTCGCTTTCTCTCTCTAGCTCATTCTGTGTACAAAGAAGGGAGCTGCTGCTGCCACCGCCACCACTGCCGCTACTGCTCGGGCTCTCCGAGAGTGGGGCTGCGTGAAAAATATGTAAAGTATTGATTGCATTTTATAATTACTTGGGAGCCTGGCGTCTTAGCTCTTTCTCTCTCCCTTACTCTTTCTAACAGCTCTCGCATCCCATCCTCGCTGGCGCTGCTGCGTGCGTCTTGCTTCTTCTACTCCTTCTTATTCTGGCGTTGCCGCTTGTTCGCTAGCTTATAGCTGGCGCTCGCTCACCCCCTTCGCCTCGCAAGCCCTCGCTCGCGCGTCTTTTATCTTTCTTGCCATCTTTTTCTCTCTCGCTCTTCTTTCCACCCTTGCAGCTCCTTGCTTGCTTGCTCGCTCGCTCTATCTCTCTCTCTTTCTTTCTCCTCTCTCATTTTCTCTCTCTTACCCTCCCCCATCCCCCTCATGAGCGTCTAAATGAAGAAGAAGTATACGCTCTTAGTTTCCGCGCGGCAACTCAGCTTTGTTTGTATTCACGATTCTCATTGCGTGTGCGAGCGTGCATGCGTGCGTATTTGCGAGACTTAGTATTCGCCTTTAGCACACGTAGAGCGCGTAATTATCCGTAGGCGATGCGTATTTTCTTTTAAAATTAATGTTCCGAAAACTGTCGTAAAAATTAAAATCCACCTAATACATTCGAATATATTCAAAGTACAATATTTTAACGGGTTTCAACAAATTTTTCTACTTGCAATTCTTGCAATAACAAAGCGTATCGATTAATTGTTGAGCTACAAATTTGTAGATTGACGGCTTTCTAGTTTTTGGCATTATTTATGTTCTTCCTCCAGACTGTTTCACTTCTTATACCTCCTGGACACTATTCAAACTTCATCTCTTTTCTGAACTTTGTCGATCCGTCTCTCTTTCGCTCGTTGTTCCTACATTTTCTTACTTTTACAGCCTCTCAAATCGCACAAGAAACAAAAGCACCCGGCTTGAAGCTTTTCTAGACTTCGATCCTACGATTTCAGCATTTTCCTTATATCCATTAGCGTCTTGATTTATTGTTACCTTTTTCTTTTCCTTTTTTTTTTAGAAATTCACCCATTTGTGCATATACTTCAATTTCACTATTATTATTCCAGTTAAAATTGCAAGCTTTTATATTATTTAGACTTTGATATTTAGTACACCACCATCATTTTCAAAATCATGCGTTATTTTGTCGAATAGTTTGAGTACTTTTACCTATTTCAATTCATGTTATAAAGTTGTCATCCTTGAATTTCGCGAAATTCAAATTTTTATATATTTTGGGAAACTAATTAAGGAAATTTCACCATAAGTTGAAAATTTCACAAAAATTAAATTTGATAAATGTAGTACTGTAGATATTAACCATCACTAAAACTGCGAAAAAATATTTAAATCCTTTGAAAGCTGTAAGCTCGAGGTCTTCAGTGGTCCTCGAAAAAAGTCAAAGCGGAAATTAAAACTTTTGAAACGACTTCACGTACACGTAAGTCGTAACTCTGAAAAGGAAGAGACAGAACGAGCTTGTCATAACGCAAGTGCTTATCATCACTAATCAGCCACACTCAAATTCGACTTGTGTAATGTCTTTGTAGCATAGTTAAGTGAAAAAATACGAAAAGGATGACATATGAGCAACTCATGTATAATATTTTTCGTTTAAGAGGTATTAGATAAAATTCTTGATATCAGGCGCGATTTTGATGATAAGTAATTAATTTAATGGGGTACAAGAAGCAAAAAGCATATTTTTGATGTAATTTTTTAAAAATACTAAATATGAAAGTATAATTTAAAAAAATCGTATTGTAGTACCTTATTTAAAATTTCGATGTATACACTAAAAAAATTTCCAATGTAATACATGATAAAAATTATCAGTTTCTGTAGTAATTGATGTACTACCTCTAATTATGAAATCGTTTACTATAAATTTTAAGAAACATTGTTGAGCGAATGACAAGTATTACTAAAAAATTATGTCTTCCATGAAAAAATAATATGTTAGACAATAATAGTCGTGATATTATTTCAATTGATGAATTGCCAGCAGATATGGAACAGGATATTTAGTAAAACTCGCAAGTGACAAGATTTTTTTTGAATTACTATATTGTATAAAAATTTTCACACAACACCTCTATTAGACCGGTTCGTTTTGGAAAAATTGTTTTTAATTTTTGGAGCACCGGCAGAATCCTTTAGTTAAACTAAAAACATGAAGTTTGCCGTCTACCTGGTGTCGCTAGGTTCCCGATGGGTGAAATTCCAAAATTCTGAGTTAGCTCGATTTATCAAAAAACCGGCGAAGCAGAATCATAGAATCTTAAGCTACAAAAATGCATCGTACAAAAACCGCTGTATCTCAGCGATACTTGCGAATTTTTAAATTCTGTAAACGGCGTTGGAAAGGTGAGAAGAAATCATATCAGATGGTTTCATGCAATTTTTTCCATAGTTGATTTTATTTAGCCGTTTCCTAGAAGAAACTAACACACTTTTCGATTTTTCAATTTTTCGTAATGTCGTTTTTTGGGATAACGTCGTTTTTTTATACGTAAATAATTTTAAAGTGTATACTAATATATA